>BDDC01000362.1:20564-46595 GCA_001662425.1 Chlamydomonas sphaeroides
TCCTGAGCTGCAGAGCCGCAGCCCCATCCAAGACCTCGCAATGCCTCTCAAGTCCCTCAGCCACCACACGCTATGCTACCTGCACACACCAGGACCGCCAGCACCTCCCGCCCTGCTGACCTACCGCCCTGTATGCGGCCCTGCCGCCCCGCTGCCCTGTCGCCCTGCTGCGCTGCCGCCCTGCCGCCCTGCCGCCCTGATACCCTGCCCCCCTGATACCCTGCCGCCCTGATACCCTGCCCCCCCTGATACCCTGCCGCCCTGCTGATCGATCTGCCGCCCTGCTACCGCCCTGCCACCGTCCTGCCCTGTTTCCCTGCCACCCTGCTGATCCCACATCGCTGGCGTCCCTATCACTTGTTCACCCAGAGGCGCGCCTCATTCAGCTTGGCCGCTTGCCTGGGTCCACCCGCCTGTGGTCTCACCCCACATAGCTACAACCCTACATGCCCGCATCCTAGCGCACGCCGTTGCGTGCGGCAAGCACGGCACAAGGTCACCCAATCTTCCGCCCACCCGCCTAATGCCCATCGGCAATAAGTCAGAGCGCGACTTATTCGACGCCAGTGGTCTTGAAACCCCACCACAGGCTAAGGGAAGGACGAATAAGTCACCGGATGACTTCTTGCAACCGACACGGCAACCTGCCCTGCCTATCTGGGCTTATCCCTCACTCGGCGCACACCAAACCGCAATCCCGCCCTCCATCCGTCCTCGAAGTCTGTGCCCCGCTTGCACCAACCTCGCACATGACCGCACGTCTAGCCCCGCAGATGGGGCTCGCGCAGTGGGCCGTGTCCCGACGCCCTTCCCACCAACTAGGCACACACCAAACCGCAATCCCGCCCTCTATCCCTCCGCGACGTCTGTGCCCCGCTTGCACCAATCCCGCACATGCATGTCGCCCAGGCCAAACAGGACGTCAAACTCGTGACGGGCGACGGAGGGTGGGAAATACTTCTTGGCTCAGACATCCCGAAAAAGAACTTGTCGGCAGACAGAAGTCGCTGGGGTAGGCGGCACGCGACACAGCGTCATCCTCACGCCCGGGGCCCTTCCACCCTCTGGTCGGGCCATCCCGACTGCTCAGCCAGGTCACCCGGGCCATCCCGCACACCCGCCACCGCCATCCCACCCGCCCAGCTCGGTCGCCCGGGCCATCCCGCACATCCGCCACCACCAACCCACCCGCCCAGCTCGGTCGCCCAGGCCAACCCGTACATCCGCCACCGCCATCCCACCCACCCAGCTCGGTCGCCCGGGCCATCCCGCACACCCAGCCCCGTTGCTCATGCCCCTTCCGACCTCCTATGCAGCCCACAGCCCGCCCGGCCCCCCTGGTCTTCGCGCAACCCCGACTGGTTGTATCGCTGTGCTGTCACCCTTGGTCCGCACCCCTTGGTCATGTCCGGTACAGCAGGCAGCAACGGTGGATGAGCGTGGGCCGACACACGAGGCAGGTGCCACGCCGACACATTCTACAATACGCAGTAATCCTGCCGCCCCGCCAGGTGACCAAGCGTCCCGTCCGCAGTGCTCCGCGACCCCATGCCAACCTGGCGGCGGTGCCGTGCCTGCACCGGCTGGCCTCCCGTTTGAAGCCCGAGTCCTCCGCTCGCCTGACGCTAATGCCGGTCGAGCACCCCCGAGCCAGGGCACAAGCATCCCGCCCGTAGGATAGGAAGCGACGCCGCGCCGACTGCAGAGCGCAGCGCAGGGAGCCGCCAACCGTGTCGCTGCGGAGCACGGCTCGCGCTCGAGCTGCCCCAACCCGACCGCCAGCCGGCAGCGCATGCTTGCGGCACATGGGCATGTGGCCGCCGCGATGCGGCGTGACGCCGCGACGCGGTGAAGCCGGGGCCGGGGCCGGGGCAGGAAGACGTGGGGCCAGGGCGCAGGCGCGAGCCCGCCAGTGCTCGGGCGCCGGAGCAGGGGCCTGCATAGGGGCGGAGAGGCGGCGCGGGCGGGCAAGGCAGCAGCGGCACCGGCACGGGTGTCCTGGCTGGGAGTAGAGGTATGCGTGCTGGAGACGGTGCTGCCGGTCTCAGTGTCGCTGCTATCGCCGCGAGTACTGTCATCTTGGCGGTAGCGCTCTGCGCTCTCTTCTCCAGTGACCTCATCAGAAATGTCGCAATGAGCCCATGGAGCACCTAGTCCCCACCCAGATGCGTCCATGTTGTAAGTGACCCCGCGCGACGTGTTAGAAGTTGTTGGGGGCGTGGGCGACCACAGGTTGGTAGTGTTACGCCACTAGTGCTTGCACCACGCGACGGCGGACACAAACTGACCCTGCACTTGTGCGCTAGGCACTACGGTCGCAAACAAAAAGACAGCTGCAATTGGGCTCAGGCGAAGTCTCGTGTGACAGGTATCGGGGTCGCGATGGGGCGCCTCACGCGCCCGCGCCTCATGCTTCCTCGCGGTGATAATGTTGCTTGTAACCTACTGCATAATATAGGTCGCTACGTAGGTTCGAAGGAAATTGTCAACCCCCCCCCGACTCACGCGGAGTCAGTCACAGCGGCCCAATCCCGGCGGGAACGATCCCTCGGCCTGAACACCATGTGGTTGCTGATTGCCTGCACAAACCTACCGAGCATATTGTTGATGTACTGTGATACGTGCAGGTGTAGTGTGATACAGTGATATGCCGCCGCGCAGATGCGGCGCGCCTGGACGACACCGAGCCCGCCCAGAACTACCACCAGAAGTGCGGACTGCGGTCGAGGCTCTGCCTGCGTCATCAGAGCGGCTACTGCATGGCAAGCTGTCCAAATAAGATGTGCAAGCGTTGCATAACCAACTGCTGAACCTGGTGACATATGGCTTTCATGATGGACTGCTGCAGCGACCGGGCGTGGCCAAGGCGCTCTGCGTCATGGCAACGTGCGCAGCCCGCGACAGAAGCCCGGAATGCTACGGCCTTCTCAATGCCGCTGTCGAGGTTATCAACGACATCACTGCGAAATGCAGCCCCGAGGTCGCACAGCAGTGGGCGGGGCCGCTCCTGGAGACCAACTTCCTGCCGGCACTCTCAGTCCGCCTGGCGGCCGTGGTTGAGGGCTTCCAAGAGCAGCAGCCGGTGGCTCTCGACGCGGCAGGACCTTCCTCGGCCGTCGCCGCGGGGGACGGCCGTGATGCGGCAACGGCAAGGGCAGCCGAGGACCCCAGCTTACTCCACTACAACATTGCTGTAGCTGTCCGCGTGTGCGACCAGTATTTGCATCTTGCGACCCAGGCCGGCTGGCGCACCCCGTTCGGCAGTGCAGTCCTCAAGGCGCTGCGCGAGAGCAGCCTGCTCGAGCACTCTTCGCGCGCGCTGCTGCTGGCGCTGGCGCTGCTGCAGCGCGGCAGCCCGGGCCAGGAGGAGCTGGCGTTCAACGTCATTAAGCTGACCGACCGCATCACTGACGTGTTCTCGGCCGAGGACACCGAGAACTTCGTGACAGGGGCCTGGCGTTACGGCGACCCCCCCGCTCAGCGGATGCCCAGCCGCCGGACCGGCGTGCCGCCACGCGGCCATGGTGATCGGCCTGGGCGCTCTGCGTGCGGCCGACGGCGGCCCCTCGTACGGCCTGTCGGAGCTGCTCGACATCGTGCCGCTATCGGATCCTTCCTTTCGCTACCTGCCGGCCGCGGCGCCCGGCTCTGCCAGCGGCAGCGGCCGAGCGGCGGCGGTGGCCCCAGGGCAGATGCACGTAGCACCGCTGATGGCGCTTGTGGATTGCCTGGATGGCTCGTGGCAGAGCTCCTTCGGAACCGAGCCGGGCCGCCCTACACGGCTGCACATCGCACTGCGCATGTCGCGGCTGGCGCTGGCGTCGCTGCAGGCGCTGGTGCCGGGCGCTGCCTCGGCAGGCAACGGGGCCGTTGCCGGCGTTAGCAGCAGCACCAGCGCAGCCGCGGGGCGCGCCGGTGTTGACTTGGCCGTGCTGCTGGCGCCGGCAAGGGCAGCGCTCTGGGTCGCAATCCAGGCCCTTCGCCACATCCACTCTGCCCTGGCCGAGCAGCTCGCCGACCTAAGGTCGCAGCGGGCGGCGGTGCAGGGCTGGCGGCTGGCGGCCGAGGTGGCGAGGTGCTTCGGCATTGGGGACGAGGAGGCCTCGGGCGCTTCCCGTGGCCTCGGCTCGACCTGGTGGACGAGCTATCTCCGGCCTATGCTGCTTTTGGGAGCCGGCGCTTGCAGTGTCACAGCAGGTACGCGAGCGTCGTCGCAGAGGCTCCTCTGCTGACCCTTCCAGCCCTCGCTCGCTCAACGCCGCCGCCACTGCTGCCCCCTCCCTGTCTCCTTGCTGCGGCCGTGCCGCTCCGCAGGCCCGCTGCCGTCCGAGCCGCCGCCGCACGTGGCCGCGGCGCTGGCCGGCGGCGCGCCGCGCTGCCTGCGAGCGCTGCTGCGGGGCGCGGCCAAGGACCCGTACGGCCCCTGCGCTTCTGTGGCGGTGGCCTGCCTATACGACAGCAACCGACGTGGTGGGTCCTTTGCCAAGTTGCTACTACCGCTAGTGGCGTATGCCGAGCCGCGCGAGGCCGTCGTACTGCTGTTGGCGGCGGGCAGCCTGGGCAGGCTGCTGGCGAGTAGCCAGGCGCAGGGTTCGCCCGCCTCCGCGCCTTGCGACCGTGACGGAATCGCCGTGGCGAACGGCATCCTGCAGCTGGTGCTGGTGCATCTAAGGAACGCGCAATGGATCCTCGGCGGCCAGGCTGGCGGTTCCTCCGGCGCCTCGGCCACGCACCCTGCCGCATCTGCAGCCGAGGCCACGGTGGCCCGCCTCGCGCCGCGCCTGACCGTGGCCATGGCCGTGTGCCTGCCGGCCGTGGCGGCGCACTTGCTGGCGGCTGCTGACGCGCTGCTGCAGGAGGTTGACAGCGATGCCAGCCCGGCGCTCTGGCGGTACCGCTTCGTCAAGCAGCTGGAGCAGGTGTCCACCATCATGGCCCTGCCAGCGGGCGCGCTCCTGGCGGCGGTGGCGGCCGGCGATGCAACGGGCACGGCTTCGGCGGCCACAGCCAGCGGAAGAGGTAAGCAGCACCTTCCTCGCGCTTCAATCGCGTTTCCCGGTCGGCGGCAGAGGGCCGAGGACACGTCTTGACGCTCGGCCGTAGAACGTAGATCCCGGCCTTCGGCAGACCGGCACCCCTCTGCCTGCTTCCGGCCCTCCCGCAGCCTGGCGCGCGCTGCTGCGCGAGGCGGGCGCGGTGACCTTCGCGGGCGCGGGCCTGGCGGTGGCGGCAAAGCACCTGTTGCTGCAGGAGCAGGAGGCGGCGTGGCAGCAGCAGGAGCGTGAGGACGAGCAGTTCCGCCAGCGCCACTCATCTGATCTGTTGGACGTCTGGGGGTTTCAAAGCGATGCGGGGGGCCTGGCGGCAGCACTCGACTGCGTGGTCGGCCTGGCCGCGGCTGTCGCGCTGGCGCTTCCGGACGAGGTTGCCACCGCATGCGGTGTTCCGTCCATGTACCGTGACAGCACGGCCGCAGGCGCCGCGAGCTTCGCGATTGGGTGGGATTTCCAGGCTGCGTGGGAGGTGGCGCAGGCGCTGCGCTACCTTGGCCGCAACGACACGGCTGCCGTGGCCGAGGCGCTGGCGGCGCTGCTGCAGCGGTGGGAGGCGCCGGGCGCTGAGGGCGACGCCGACGGCGACACAGATGCTGCAGCGGAGCTGCGCCGCCTGGCGGACGCGATGGATGCTTCTCGCGTTGCTTTGCTGCACCGGCAGCCGGCTGCAGTGCTGCCGCCGCCCGACGAGGCGCAGCGGCGGTTGGGCGTGTGCGCCAACCCCGGCTGCGAGCAGCTGGGGGCCGAGGGTGGCGGCGGCGGCGGCGGGCCCCGGCTGCAGGCGTGTGCGGGGTGCGGGGCGGTGCTGTTCTGCAGCCGCGAGTGCCAGAGGGAGCACTGGCGGGCGGGCCACAAGAGCGCGTGCCTGGGCCGAAAGGGGTGAGGGATGGGCGGCATGCGGACACGCCGCGTGGCGGGGGAGGTGGAAGGGTTAAGAATGCGGACAAGAGAAAGGAGAGCTTGTTGGATGTGCGATCAACCATGTGTTCCACTGTTAGGTAGAACGGAACCGCACACGCGGCATGGCACGCCCCGGGTAGAGTGGCGCGTTGGCCGTGAGCGTATGTGTGCACATACGTACGACGCTTGGGCGTTGCGCGAAGTCAGGCGTAGCGAACAACCTGTGCGTGCAGGAGTGCGATGATTAAGAGTTGGTTTCCGCGCCCTACTGGCGGTGGCCAGAGCCGGCCGCTCTGGCTAAACAGCAGCGGAACCCGCCACGGGCTGCGGGGTTGCTGAGTTGTGCTGTTGGACATCGATGGGACCCCACTTGCGGCTGGTACACTGCCTTGGTTCACAAGTACACTGCCTTGGTTCACAAGTATCTTATACGGCAGGCGCTTGTGCTTCCTTGGCATGACGCATCGCGTCTGCTGATGGACGTGTGCTTCTGCTGGTCCTGCGTTGCCGCTGGTCCTGCGTTGCCGCTGCTCAAAGGGCATTTGTTAATTGAGGCCCCGCTGAATTTACGTTGGGATCGCCGTCTGGGTGGATGTTGAGAAGCGCCAACTCAGGCAGGGAGCAGCGAGCAGCGTTACCCCCACCCCGTTGCAGGGCGGCCTGGGCATGGGTCAGCACACGAAGCCACAACCCTTGTTGCGAAAACGGCCCAGCTCGACGTCACCCCTCACCGCTTCACGAGCACCACCCCCAGCAGCGCAGGTACTCGTGCCTCCTACACCCCCGGCCGCCGCTGCGCCCCTGCTGCCCACCAGCGCCGCGTGAGCCACAACCGCAGGACGTCGGCCCCCTCAGCCTCCCGTTTCGTCGTCCGGGGGGCCGCCGTCGCGGCCTGCTGCTCCCGGGCCGCCTCCAGGGCCTCGGCCCAGTCCGCAGTGCACCCGGCCGCCAGCAGCCACGCCAGCGCCGCCGGCCGGCAGCCCAGCTTGACGCAGCGGGTCAGCGTGGCGGCGCCGTCGCGGGGCCCCAGCGGACAGCCGTGGCCGCGCAGAGCGGCCAGCATGGCCAGGTCGCCGTGCGCCGCGGCCCAGGCGTAGGGCCAGCCGTCGGCCTGTGCGGGCGGCAGGCGGAGCGGGTCAGGACTGCATGTGCCTCGTCGTGGAGCTTGGGAGTGAGTGCCGAGCCGCAGCGCCCCAAGGCCCAGATCCAGCACCCACCCCGGGCGCGAAGCCGCGCTCGAGCAGCCAAGCCAGCGCCGCCGCGTTGCCGCCGCGCGCCGCCGCCGCCACCGCGCCGCCGTCACCTTGGGCCGGCTGCGCGCAGCCGCGCTGCTCCAGCCACAGCAGCGCCTCGAGGCTGCCCGACTCCGCCACGGCACGCAGCAGCTCCGGCCCCAGCCCCTCCGCCGCCAGCCCCGGGTGCCCCGCCATCCACTGCAGCACGCCCAGCTGCCCCGCTCGGGCCGCCGCGGAGGCCGTGGCCGCTGGGTCCAAGAGGCCGTGCTCATGCAGCAGCGCCAGCACCTGGATGTGGCCGCCGGACGCGGCAGCCACAGCGGCATCGGGGCCGGCCCGGTGGCCGGCGGCGGACAGCAGCAGCTCCAGAGCCGGCACCGAACCTACCGACGCCGCGGCGCGCAAGGCGCGTTGAGTGAGGAACGCGTTGGCCTCTGGCACGCCATGCACCCCTGTCACGATGTGAGGACCACCGCTGGCATCCGGCCCTAGCAGCATCGCCAGCCGTTTCGCAGCGTCGGGGCACGCGGCGGCGGCCTCGAAGGCGGCGGCGCCGAGCGGGAAGCCGCGCCGGCGGAGGTGCACCACCTTGGCAGCCCAGTCGGGCGTGGGGCTGCCCACCGCGGCCGCCATCACGGCGGCGCGCCACTCCGGTACGAGGTAGCCGGACAGGGCGGCGGCGGCCTGCCCGGGAGGGTGCACGCCGGCGCCGCCGAGCGCACCTGGCGTGGCCGCGGCCCCTAGGGGTGGGCGATCCACGCACATTCTCTCCAGATCCGGCAGGGAGCAGCCTTGCGCCACGGCCGGCAGCAGCCGTGCCGCCGACGCGGCCGCCAGCAGGGGCGGCAGCCGAGCCAGCAGCGCCCGGGCGAGCTGCGCATGGCCGCCCGCCGCGGCCGCCTCCGCCAAGCCGCCGACGTCAGTGCACGGAGCCGCCGCCAGCAGCGCCTCCGCCAGCGCGCCGTGGCCGCCGCCGGCGGCAGCCTGCGCAGCGCGCGCCGCCATACCGTGACAGGCGCTGCAGCGGCGCTGGGGCGCAGCGTCCGGGTCTTGCACCGCGCCGCCGCCCCGCTCGTCTTCCATGCCGTCTCCGCAGCCCGGCTGCCACTCCAGCCACGGCTCCTGCGCGGCGCCGTGTGCCGCCGTCTCGCCACCGTCTGATTGACACTCCGGGTCGTGCTGCTGCGCCCGGTGGTGCTGTCGCAGCAGCCACCACACAATGCGTCCGTGCCCCGAGCCGCCGGCGGCCGCTAGCAGCTCGGGCGATGGCAGCAGCCCCGCGGCCCGCAGCGCGAGGGCCAGGTTGCGTCCGCAGCCCGAGGCCGCCACCAGGCGGCACAGCGCCCTGCGGCGGCGCAGGCACAGCCCGTGTGTGGCGCCCGGGCGGCCCCAGCGGGCGGCGAAGGCGTGGTGCGGGCAGGGCTGCGAGAGCCGCAGCGTGGCGTGCTGGGGGGCCGGGAACTGCGCGGCGGTGGAGCGGTCCACGAGGCGCAGCGTGCCGGGGACCTCGTTGGGCGGGAGGAAGCGGGCGATGGCGGCGACCACCTCGGGTATCCACACGTGCGCCACGGGAGGTTGGGGCGGGGGCGGCGGCAGCGGGCCGGCGGAAGGAGCTGGCGTGGGAGCGGGCCCGGCCATCGCGTTTGCTTAGCTGCGCTGTTTGTCTATGGCTTCCGAGACCGACGATAGCTTTGACGGCGATGTAGACTCGGAGCTATCCTTTGTGGCCGGCACGAACAGTGAATGGGGGCAGCGGAGATGTCCCGGTGCGCAGCTGTCGGTGGCAAGAGCAGGAGTACGCAAGGAGTGTGTGATGTAAGTAGCAGTATGGCATTTCGAGTTGCGCTGTGCGCGATGCGCCTTTTTCCTTGGCTTCTCATTCCGTGTGCAGTTGGGCCGCGACTGGCCGGACTCACCCATACCAAGCCGCACGCTATACGCACGCAAAACAAAGCAAACATGGCGTCGTGCGAACTGTCGCCAAAGCTGCAGGCCATCAAGTATGAGCGTGGCAAATTGGAGCTGCTCGACCAACGCCTCCTGCCGTTCCAGCAAGTGTACCTGGAGGTTCCCGATGTCAAGGCTGCTCACCAGCAGATTCGCGACATGGTTGTACGTGGAGCCCCCGCAATTGGGGTGACGGGAGCGCTGTCGCTTGCTGTGGAGCTGGTAAACCACAAGGGCTCAGGCGAGGCGTTTAAGAACGTCGCGCAGACGGTTGAGTTCATCAACACCACGCTGGACTTCCTGGTGACCAGGTGCGGCCGATCCCAAATGCGAGCCGCCGTCCGCGCGTATCGGTGTGCCCAATTGCCTCACCTAGTCCCGCAATGCCTTGATCATCATTCTGCACATGCATCCCGCGAGCCACGCACCCAGGCCTTGCCCTGGCCTGCCCCTTTCCAACCCCGCCCTCCCACCCCGCCCCGCAGCCGCCCCACCGCCGTGAACCTGGCGGACTCCTGCAACAAGCTTAAGGCGGTAACAGAGGATGCCGCCGCCGCAGAGGGCGCAACGCCCTACACCGTGTGCGAGGCCGTGATCGATGCCGCCGAGGCGACCCTGGCGGAGGACATCGCCGCCAACCGGGTGCGTGCCACGGCCCGGGCCCTACCTGGGGCCCCCATTCACCCCAGTTTCGACCCACACCAGCTCACCGGGGGACACTCTCCTGTGGGACATCCCGCGCGACATTTCCCTCTACCCCTCCCCTCCCTGATCCCTGCCCCCCGCCCTCCCCATGCAGGCCATGGGCGCGCACGGCGCCGCGGCGCTGCTGGCGGCCGCCAAGGCCCGCGGCCGCGGCGTGGGCGGCAAGCTGCGCGTGCTGACGCACTGCAACACCGGCAGCCTGGCCACGGCCGGCTTCGGCACGGCGCTGGGCGTCATCCGTGCGCTGCACGAGCGGGGCGCGCTGGAGCACGCCTTCTGCACCGAGACGCGACCCTACAACCAGGGTGCGCGGCCTGCTGCTGCGGCGCCGGGCCAAGGGCTGCCTCGCATACGGCAGCAGCGGGGGGCAGCACCAAAGGCTACACCGCTGCCCTCCGTGCTCACGCCGCCGCGGCGGCTGCCGGGCCCTGACGCTGACCGCAGGCGCTCGCCTGACGGCGTTCGAGCTGGCGCACGACCAGCTGCCCGCCACGCTCATCTGCGACTCGGCGGTGGCGGCGCTCATGGCCTCGGGCCAGGTGGACGCGGTGGTGGTGGGCGCGGACCGGTGAGGCCCTTGGCGGAGGCAGGCGGCAGCGCCGACATGAGCGGGGGGGGGGCGGCAGTCTCGCACACGTCGCCCGTGCTCTGCCGCGTGGTGGTCACCGGCGATGGGCCCGTGCCTGGGCAAGCGGACGTGGGTCGAGTACCGTGACGTCAAAAGACGACATTACGTCAGATGAACAGCATGTGACGATTTAAAGTGCATGCTTAGCTGGCCTGTGTGCCAGCAAAGCGGCCATGCGATGCGCGCCTTGCGACATGCCGTCCCGCTGGCCCCCCGGGTCGCACACCGCTGTGTGGTGGCAAACGGGGGGCCACTGGCTTGGCGGGCGCGAGGCGCGCCGGTGGGAGGGAAGGCGCTGCTGCAGGAGGACTACCGAGCGCGCCCTGGCACGGCGGTTGGGCGTTGCCTGGGGCATGTCGAGCGCTCCTGAGGTGCTGCGCGGCTGCCGCCCCGCCCCGCCTTGGCCCGCCGCAGCGTGGTGGCCAACGGCGACACGGCCAACAAGATCGGCACCAACGCGCTGTCCATCTCGGCCGCGCACTTCAACATCCCCTTCTTCATCGCCGCGCCCACCACCACGCTGGACCCCAACCTGCCCTCGGGCGACCACATCGTCATCGAGCAGCGCAGCCACGAGGTGCGCCTGGCAGGGGGCGTGCCCCCGATTAGGCCACACTGCTTCCCATGTACAGCTTGCATTCACGTACCACGATGGTAACTTCTACCTAGCAGCGCAGCCGCGGGGTGCGGACGGCCAGCGTGTGGGTGTGCCAGCGTGTCGCTCCACACTCTGCCCTTCATCACCCCATGCTGTGCCCGCCGTCGCCCCGCAGGAGGTGACTCACTTCAAGGGCGAGCGCGTGGCCGCGCACGGCGTGGGCGTGTGGAACCCCTCCTTTGACGTCGCGCCGGGTGCGTGGCGACGTCCCGCGGCGGGGCGGCAGGGCTCAGGGCCTGAGCTAAGCGGGGCCGGGCTCTAGCTTCGGAGCTCGCACCGCGCCTGCCGCCCGGCTGACCCGCCTCCCGGTCCTGCTGCCCTGCGCCGCCCTGCCCGCTTCTGTGCCCCCAGGCGGCCTCATTGAGGGCATCATCACGGAGAAGGGCCTCATCCCCAAGAAGGACGCCGCCTTCCAGGCGAGCACCCCGGGGCTAGAGCTAGCCAGCCAGCGCCGGGGGCCGCCAAGCAGCCCACAGTTGCTGAGGCACCTAGGCCGATGCGCTTAATATGCAAAGCAGCAATCGGCCCCGCGCCATTCTCAACTGGCCATGCGTCACATACGACCCTGCTATCCCGCACTCAAGCGGCCCTCGCTCGGTCGTCCATGTCGCGCTGTTATCAGCCCACCCGCTTGACCTTGCAACCCGGTTCAAGCGCGCAGGTGCGGTCCTTCATGGCCAAGCTGGGCCTGTGGCAGCCGCCCCCCGGCACCAGCCCGGAGGAGGCGGACGCGGCGGCGGCGGCGGCGCACCACGGCTTCCGCGCGCTTGACTGCGAGAGCGTCAAGCACTACGTGGCGGCGCGGCCCGGGCTGCAGCAGCGCGTGGGGCCGGCGGACAGCGTGGAGAGCTGGCGCGTCAAGGAGGTGAGCAGGCGTGCGGATGGGATGTGCTGTAGCGCCGTGTAGGTGTGTGTGTTGCGGGGCAAGGTGGACACAGCTGAAGGCGGAGGCGCTAGCGCTACAGCGTCAAGCGGCAAGGCCGGGATGGTGGATGGTTGGGGAGGGAGACAGCCGGGCGGCGGTGTACGACAACAGCGTGGGCAAAGGCGTTGCGTGGCCAGCCGCGACGTCGTGCCATGGCCAGCGGGCGTGGCCTTCACGAGCATGGGGTATGGGCTGTGCTGCGAGCCGGTGACGCGTTTGGGGACAGCCTGCCAGGCGGCGTGGACGCTGGGGGCCGCGGACAAGCACCTCTCGCACGAGCGGCGTGCGGGACGGCAGCGTGCGCCTAGCGCACCCCAGCCCTCGGAAGCCCTTCGCCACGCCCTGCCATGACGTGCGCCCAGCCCGGGACCCTGCCCGGGGCCCTGCCCGGGGTCGTGGAAGCCGGGGCCCGTGGAAGCACGGCTGTCTCAGACGCCGGCCACTGCCTACTCTCTGCCGCCCGTGTGCATCCGTGCAAGAAGCTCCACGTCCCCTCGCATCCCCGCCCGTCAGGTGGGCGACGGCAACATCAACTTTGTGTTCATCGTGGAGGGCCCAGCGGGCGCCCTGGCCGTCAAGCAGGCGCTGCCCTATGTGCGCTGCGTGGGCGAGAGCTGGCCGCTGACGCAGGTGCGGGCGGGTGTGTTCAAGTGTTAGGTGAAGACGGAACCCCACGCGCGGCACAGTGTGTGTGTGGCGGCTGGAGGCAACCTGGCGGCTGGAGGCAGCCTCTGAGCCTGTGGGGCCGGGCGCTGCGTGGGCGAGAGCTGGCAGCTGCCGCAGGGGCCATGCCGAATGGCCGGCGCTGCGCCGCTGCGCGTCTGACGCTCCCATCCCCATGACTCCGCCCGGATGTTGCCGCAGGACCGCGTGCGCATCGAGGCCGAGGTGCTGGCTGAGGAGGCGGCGGTGTGCCCGCAGCACGTGCCCGCCGTGTACCTGTACGACAGGTACGGCAGAGGGGAGTTGCGTACGTCACAGGCTTGTACGGTATGTGCGCGATGGCGTGTCCCCCCGGCGGACAAACCTGTCGCGCAGAGGGTCCGCCCATGCCCCGTCTGTGCGCATAACATGACTTATCACCCGCCCATGCTCCCTCCCTGCCGCGCCCTCGCCAGCATGCCGCACCCCACCAACCTGCACTTTCCCCTGCCCTCCCTGCCGCGCCCCCTTCCCCGCAGCGACATGTCGCTCATCGCCATGCGCTACCTGGCGCCGCCCTTCCTCATCCTGCGCCGTGGCCTGGTGGCGGGCTCCACCTACCCCCACCTGGCCGCCCACCTGGCGTCCTTCCTGGCCAGCACCCTCTTCCACACCTCGCTGCTCAAGCTGGACAGCAGCGCCTTCCGGTGAGCGAGCGGCGGGGTGGGGGAGGGGCCTCTAGGGAGGGGCCTACAGGGCCGTCGCGCAGCCCGCAGGCTCGGGGCCCAGCCATTGAGGCGCGTACGGTACCCCGGACCCAAGGCTCAATCCATGTGCCCTTGTCCTCCTCGCCGCGCCTTCCCGCCCCTGTGCAGCGCTAAGCAGGCGCAGTACACCAACGACGAGATGTGCCGGCTCACGGAGCAGGTCATCTTCACCGAGCCCTACCACAAGGCCGACAACAACAAGTGCGGGGGAGGTGGCGGCTGGCGGGGCACAAAGCGCCTGGGGCGTGTGGCGGCTGGCGGCTGGCCCGCTGGCGCTGTGCGTCCTGACGTTGAGCAGCACCGCGTTGGCCTTTCGCGCGAGTTGCTGACCACAGCGCCGCGCGTCCCCCACATCCACTCCCGTCCCGGCAGGTGGACCAGCCCGCAGCTGGACGCTGACGTGGCCGAGCTTCAGGCCGACGTGGCGGCCAAGGTGGCTGCCTGCGAGCTCAAGGGCCTCTTCGTGGGCCGCCCGCAGGCGCTGCTGCACGGCGACCTGCACACCGGTGCGCCGGGGCTGTGGCGGCGGGGCTGTGGCGGCGTGCTGGCCAGGCCTCGCATCTTGTATTGTCTGTATGGATGCGGTGGCGGTGCCGCTCGATAAACTCCATCGACGCTATCGGCCAAGATGCGAGGGCTGTGGCGGCAGCATGCCGGCGCAGGGCTGTGCACAGCCGGGGCTTGCTTGCTCCTCATGCCCAGCTCCTGCCAGCGGCTGCCTCCATCCTCCTACCGCCGCCCCAACCCGCCTGCAGGGTCCATCATGGTGACGGAGGCCGAGACGTCCGTCATCGACCCCGAGTTCGCATTCTACGGCCCCATGGCCTTCGACGTCGGCAAGGTATTGACGCAGGAGGGAGACAGGGTCGCAGCGGCTTGGAGCACCGGGTCCGCAGCGCCTGCGCCAGAGCATCGGGCTAGTCTCTCGCCGCTGGCCCCTCGACAATCACCCCGCCGGCCGCTAACCCCACCCCCTCACCCTGGTGGCCCAACGGCCCCTGGCCCCACCTGCTCCAACCTGCCCCCTGCGCACCTGCTCCCTCAGATCCTGGCCAACCTGCTGCTGGCCTACTTCGCGACGGACGGCCACGAGAAGGCCAGCGGCCAGTCCCGGCAGGCGCAGCGAGGTGGGCGAGGGCGGCGACGGCACATCCTGACCGGCTGCGCTGCCGAGCGGGGAACTCGTGGCATGCTGCCGAACGGCCTTGCGGCCATTTTGGCTTCCTGCTTGCTAGGGTTCAGTCTTCCCGGTGCACGCCGCCACCGCCGCTCCCCACCGTATCCCTGTGTCGACTTCAACACGAGCGCCCCTCCCCTCCCCTCCCCGCCACCGCAGACTGGCTGCTCGCCACCATCCGCGACACCTGGAACGGCTTCTCCTCCTCCTTCCGCGAGCTCTGGACGGCGCACGGCGACGCCGGCGACGCCTACCCCGGCGTGCTCACCGGCGCCGAGGCGGCTGGCGGGGCCGAGCTGCTGGCGGCGGCGCAGGCATCCTACATAAGCCAGCTCTTCCACGAGACCGTCAAGTTCATGGGTACGTGTCGTGCCGGCAGCTGCCGGCCCGCTGCGCTGCTGCAACCGCGTGGGCGACTGGCGCCCACCCCAGCCCCGCGCCCTCCTCAACGCCCTCCGCTCTTGCCGCACCCCCGGCCGAGGGGCTGACAACGGCGGTGCAGCAGCGTCCATGGTGGCTGGGCCCTGGGTGCCCGCCGCCCGCCAACCCACCGCTGCCCCTCCCCCCCGCCGTCTAGGCGCCTTTGTGATCCGGCGGCTGGTGGGAATCGCCCACGTGGCGGATATGGACTCGATCGAGGACCCCGACACGCGCGCCGTATGCGAGCGGAGGGCGCTGCGCTTCGGCCGCAGGTGCGGCGCGGCCGGGGTGGATGGCGCGCGGGTGCTCGGCGACGGACGCTGCATGCTTGCCTGATGGTCCATGCGAACGCCTGGGGTTGTCTGGTGCTGCGCGGCAGGCAGTGGGACGGGTCCGGGCCCGCGGCTGTGCTCCTTGGGGTTTGGTGGCGCGGGGCGCTGCCGTCATGGCCTCGCGGGCATCAGGCGCCGGCTTCATGCACTGCGTTCCGCGCTTGTCTCAACGCACCCTCGACGCCCTCGCCACCTGTTTCTGAACACCGCCGCCCCCCCCCCTCGCCGCAACCCCCGCTGCTGCTCCGCACGCACGCACGCGCGCAGGCTGCTGGTGCACGGCTCGCACGGGCCGCTGTCCAGCATTGAGGCGCTTGCGGAGGCCGCCAAGGAGGCGCGCAGCAGCTGAGGAGCGAAGGGGGCACGGTGGTGGGCCGCGGCTGGGGCAGGTCGCGGAAGGTGCGGCCTGGGGTGCGGGCGGTCAGCGGCCGCAGGCGTGCGGGCTGCACCTAGGGGCGGGGCAGGCTGGGGCTCAGGCGCGGCGGGGCGGGGTCTGATGCGGGGCGTGCTGCTGGCCGGGGGCGGAGGCGGGGGCCACACGGGCGCGGGGCGAGGCGGCATGCGGCATGCGGTGGCGCAGTTGGCGCAGGGGCAGGGTGTGGTCGGCTGCACGCCGCAGTGTGGGCTCGGTGGCTGCCCCGCTGTTGGTGTGGGTCAGAGGTCGGAGGCGTGCGTGTGGTGGCGCTGTCCCACAACACCTTGGCAGGGCGCAGCTAGGGTGGTCGTGAGCCATGACCGGGCGCCGGGGAAGGCGCGGCTGAAGCGGCCGCATCCTCGGGCTGCGTCCGTGCCTGGGCCAGGAACGGCAGGCGCCGATGCGCCGAGAGGCGAGGACGCAGGATGGGCTTGGGGCCAGTGGCCGCCAGCGGCGGGCGACCATGGGGCCATGGCGGTGCGGGCGAAAATAAGGTGCGTGCGTGGGCTGGCGGTGAGGCCCAGCAGGTTTTGACGCAACACATGCCGCGCTGGGCTGGCGGTCTGCAACACGACACTGCTACAGCTCGGCATGAGGGGCACGCAGGGATCGATGAACTAGGTGAGCAGCCGTGAACCAGCGAGCAGCGCAGAGATAGCGCCGAGAGAAAGCGCTGAGCTGTACGGTTCAAGGGTGTGTTGGGACCCTCGTCGTGGCGACGGAGCTGGGCTGCTTGGGGTCGAGCGGCTAGCCTTCCCCAGCTGCGGGCTGGGCAGCGGCTGGGCAGTGGGCACCAGCCGCTGGGGGCTCGAGGAGGGCCACCGTGCGTCTCTCAAGCCGGCGCAGCTCGCTAGGCCGCGCGCCTACTGGGCTGCGAACCAGGCTGCGAGCCAGGCGGTGCGAACCAGACGGTGCGAGCCTGCTTGTGCGAACCTGCTCTGCAGGTCGTTGGGGCCAGGAAGCCATCCTCCTGATCCTGCGTTGCAGAAGGTTGCAGACCACAACTCGGGCCGCCAGCGGGTAGCAGCTCAGCTCGCTGCCAACCGATAAACATGTGCACATCGCTCCACTGATGGGCGACTGCCTGTACGCCTTTCCCCTTCGTTGCATCGAGTCGTCAGGGAAGAAGAGAGCCCCTTGGCACTAGGGCTCGGCGCACAACAACCGGTGTTTCGCGAAGGGCTCCTGCCATGGTGCCGTTTCGTTGGGATGTGAGGCACACTGCGTCTAAGCGGCGCTGAAAGCGACTCGCATGCGCTCGTCCCGTCGCCCGCCCACAAGCTAGCGACGTAACCCGCAAGCGCGTCTGACTCGCTCGCACGCCGGTCTGACTCGCGAGCCAGTCGGACTGTCAAGCCAACTGCCAAAATAGACCTTAGTAGCTTTCCGCGTGACTGCAAGGGCCAAGAACAGTTCGCAAACAGTGTTCGGGGTGCCAGCCCTGCCGAAACTGTCTGGAAGGCACAATTGCGAATGGGCTTACTCGCCAGCCCAGGATTGTAGCACTTCATAACTAACATGCCCACACTATTATAAACAGTCAGCTGCGCTGATTACAGCGCCGACAAGTGCCCTACAGTGCTTAGGGGCGTGCGAGACTGAAGAGGTCTTGCGTACTACGCGCGATACCGGGTCCGACGCGCGACACCTGCAACATCAGCGGCAACTCTGATGCACCGAGGCAGCTCATTCGGCAGTGGCGCAGTGCTGCTTGCCGTGCTGCTACTCGGCGTTCGTGGAGCGAATTCTGACACGTTGCCAGAGGTGGCGCTCTACACGAGCGAGCATAGCGGCTCGCTTGACCTCTCCTGGGATGATGGACCTACGCAACTGCGACAGCAGCTGGCGTCCCTCGGTTTTCATATTCGAACGGCACCCGACGCCCCGCCCGACCTGTCCGACGTAGCTGCGTACGTCGTGCCTACCCAGAATGGCCCTCTGTTCTACAGCGAGGTCGAGGACATGGCGGCGGTCGCGGCGTTCGTGGAAGGTGGCGGGCTCGTCATCCTACTCAACGCCAACCATGGCGACGGCCAGGCGGAACGTGACTTCGTGGCCCGCGCGCTCAATTATAACGGTGGGTACGAGTACATGCATCTCAGCCGGCTTCGAGCCATGACGCATGTTCATGTTCCGTTGCCGTTCGTAAAAACGTCAGCGCAAAGCATCACGTTCATTCTATCTTGTCGCACTTGCAGGTGATTGGGCCACCTGCAAGCTGCTCGGCAACAACGATAAGGAATCGTTCGGCCAGCCGGCGCTTGGCCAGTATGCGACGGCGTTCCTGACGACGAGAAGCCCATGGCCGCTTGAGCTTGAAGATGCCGCTACCACGAGCGTCCACGCCTGGTGCCGCCACGACGACGAAAACTCAATCACTCTCCCCCTGTACACGGTGCTTGGAGACGAGATGAAGGTCGCCGTCCAGGTGCGGATAGTGACCTTTCCAGATTATGGCGCCGCCGCATCCGCATGTCGGCCCATACCATCACAACGTGCCCCACAACGGGCTTCGGGTGCGTGCAAGCCACCGCATCCTCCGTTAGACCTTGGACAGCTTCCCATCCCCGCCAGGGCGTGACAAGGCCAGGAACCCAGGGTGCCATCGCTCCCCTGCACCAGCCTGCCGACCCGCCCCAAACCCGCCCACCCCTCCCCTGCCCACGTACGTAACCCCCAGGCCTTCGGCAAGGCCGGCATTCCGGGCGCTGTGGTGGTGCTTGGCTATAGCTGGAAGGACGGCCCGCAGGCGCAGTGGGGCGCGCTCCTGCAGAAGCTCATTACCGACTTCGCGGCCGGTGCGTGCCAATTGCATAAAGCAATCCAAGAAAAGCTAAGAAGCCATCTTGCCGCATGGATGGCGTACAAACTGATGTCGTCTTCAAGCGCAGCTGCAAGCCGCCCGCGCATGCCCGGTCGCTGTGCTCACGCCGCACACGCACGTTGCTGCCGCCGCCCCCGCCCCTGCCCCCTCCTGCCGTGCAGGTGGCTACGAGGCCCCGGGATGGGGCAACACCCAAGACCACCCGCAGCTGCTCGACTCGATCCTGCAGGCCACCACTGACGTCTCCGACGCTGCCGCAGAGGTCGTGCGGCGCTTCATGCAAGCCGCAGTGGCCTACCCGCCACCCCCGGCCCAGATCGTGATCTTCGATTCGCCGCCGCCCTCCCCCCCTCCCCCCTCCCCTCCCCCACCCCCTCCCCCACCCCTACCACCCTCGCCACCCCCGTCCTCACCCCCGCCCACTTCGGCTCTTCCCCCGCCCTCGCCCAAGCCCCCATCCCGTCCGCCCCCGTCGCCCAAGCCGCCAACGCCACCTCCGCTGCCCGAGCCCCCCACGCCACCGCCTGATTTCCGGCCCCGCCCGCCTCCCCGCCCGCCCAGCCCACCGGCGCCGCCTCCCAGCCCGCCTCCCCCTCCGCCCGCCTTTCCCCCGCTGCCCCCGGGTCTTGCGCTGGAGGTGAGCGCTCGGCCATGGCTGCGGCAGCAGACGTCAGGTGTTCAGTATGTTCTAGCTTTGCTCATGCCCTGGATCTAGGAATGGGTTCGAATGGGCTTCTCTTTGGTATCCGTTACCGAGTCGCATTTATTTCCACATACAGTCAAAAGCAGAATAATATACATTTTACTTGCAGTGTTACTGTACAGCAGCTAGCTATGTTGGATAATGCATGTCCCACAGCCTGCCGCCTGCCGACACTTGTACGATACTGCCGCACGCACGGTGGCCATGTATGCGCACGCATGCAGGTCGACGACTTCATGGCCAAGTACCGCGACGCCAACCTCAGCGCCGACCTCGACAATCCCGAGGACGTGTTTGCGCTGCTGGTCAAGTTCGTCAACGACTCATCAATCGCCTTTGTACGTTGCCGCCAAGCATGCGCGCCGGGGGACGCTGCACGCTGGCGGCGCCGACCTGCGCCGGCAGCTGCCGGGGAGGATAGAGGGATAGATGGGATCTCACGGTGTGTGCACCTGTTACTGCGTTGCGTGTACGGCGGTTGGTGCTCTCTACTGGCACTTGCTTGCTCATTGGCACCGACGGCGGCCGCCGCCAGGCACGCACCTGATGAGCCCAGAACCTTTCCTCCCTGTTCTCCTACTTGGTGCCCACGTGTGCTGGGCACCCCGTCCACCCCCGCACGCCTCGCTACCTCGCTCCGTGCTGATCGCTCCCATACCTGCTCGCTGCCGGAATGCATGCATGGTGCATTTGAGCAGGGCGTGCCGGCCCGGCAAGTCATCCTGCGCTTCGTCCAGCTCATCGACGGCACCGCAAACCAGGCCTTCCCCGTCAACCTCGAAGACCTCTACAGCCTGTTTCCCAGTGCCGGCTTCCGCCGCCGCCGCATGGACGAGGTCAACCGCGTTGTCTTTGCGCCGGCTGAGGTGGCGGCGCTCTTCGGCCCCAACCACAACATCGCCGAGCTCGTCCGCCTGCAGCGCTATGCTGCCACCGATGAGCTGGTCTTGGAGGTGCGCATGCAATTGCTTGTCGCCGTGCGTGGGTGGGACCCTTTTGGGTGCAACCTGCCCTGGGGGAAGAACGGCGGCGGGTAGCGCCTCGGCTGGTCGGACACAGAACGTATGTTTCAACCTGATCGTGTGATCAAGGCCGCTCGATGATTATTGTGTGGCCGGTCTCGCGCCGCACCAGCAGCCGGCTGCTCGTGCTGCCCTGACTTGTGATCATGCCCCGACCCCTGCCCATGCATGCATGCTCTGCTGTGCAGCTCCGAGACGAGGAGGCCGTTGTGCTCAAGAAGCTCGGAGTCGACTCCCGGCGCATGACGCGCGAGCTGGCTGGCCTCGAGGCGCCTCGCGGCCTCTCGCGCCGCAACCTGCTCGAGGCGGCGGTTCCCAACGATGGCAACATTGACGACATTGTCATCGGCTTCTCCGTGTTGCGGTACATCGAGGTCCCCTTCCCGCCCTCGCCCCCACCGCGTCGGTGGCCGCCCGGCCAGGCCCCGCCCGACCTGCCGCCCACACCGCCCCGGCGCCCTCCCCGCCCGCCCCGCCCTCCTCCCCTCAACCTGACGGCCGTTGCCGCGTTCCTCGGCGCCGAGAACATCACCAAGGGCTTTCCGCCGCCGTCGCCTCCGCCGCCGTCGCCGCCTCCCTTACCTCCGCTGCCCTCGGTGCTGAGCCCGCCACCGCCCGCGCCGGTGCGCTACATCACGGTCCAGAACATGTCGGCCTTTGGTGCTGCCGGCAAGACGCGGTCACTGGTGTGGTTTGACGATCCCGACTTCCGGACGCAGCTGGCAAAGCACTTGCCCATCCAGCTGGTGAGGAGGCCGGCCCGGTGGCGGGCTTTTTGCTGACATGCACTGTCCGTTGATGCCAGATACCCACAACACCTTGATGTGTTCATATAATGGGGTGATACCGTGGTGTTGGTTATACCCAAGCCCGCCGCCGCTATGCGTTTGCGCAATCCCGCTGTGGCGCTCGGTACGCACGCACGGTTGGCAGCGTCCCGCCGCCGGTAGGTGCTTCATTGCCACCCAAGTAACCCGAAGCGGGCGTACAAGCGCGCACGGCGAAGGCACCTCTGGCCGACAGGGGCAACTGCTGTCAGCCGCCAGCTTTCCTAGCTAGGGCCGGTTTGTGCGAAGGGCCATGTACGCACGGCCATGCGTGGCGCCGCCGCTCAAGCAAGCCTAGCGAGCCAAATTACTCTGCCATGTAATCTGGTGTTTACCGCTGCTGCCCGGGATGATTCGCGCCCCCAGGTTGATTGGAACAAGGCGCCGTGCCCCCGCGCCGGCTGCACGGCCTGCACCGAGTCATGGAAGGCCGTGCCCGCCAAGATGGACGTCGCAGTGTTTTTCAAGGACCCCGTCCAGATATCCAACATCTACATCAAGCAGGTGCGCCGACGGATGGCACGCGCATCGCTCTACCAGGGGTGGCTCCTGCTGGGACGTGCACGCGCTCGTTTGTGATAGGCAGGGGCCGTTGTGGGTCTTTATTTGTCCCTCGGACCGTCACCGTGCCAACATGTATGCATGCATGTCGTCTCCTCCCTGCTGACACGTCATGGTGGCTGACGCCGCCCCTGACGTGGCCTTGTCGCTCGCTCGCTCCTTGGCCCCGCGCCCCACCCGCAGCTGCGCAACACGGGCGTTATCAAGGTCCAGACCATCAAGTGGGTCTCCCCTCCCCTCGGCTCTATCAGCAGCGAGCTCATCGGCAAGACGGTGTACGAGGTCTCGACCGACAACTCGAGCTGCTCGAGCGTCCTCCCCATCACCATCGGCCGCCGAGCGAGCGGCACGAGCCTCGACGTCCCGGCCGGCGGCAGCCAGCAGAGCCTGCCCGCCTCCCTCGTCCGCACGGCAGTGGGCGGCCTGCTTATCACCATGGAGCCGCGCCCCGAGGACGCCGGCAAAAACTACGGCCCCTTCATCGAGTACGTCAAGGTGGCCGGCCGCGTTCTGTACCCCAAAAAGCCCTCAACGTACACGCCCGTCCAGACGGGCGTCTTCTACGGACGACGGCGGCGGTAGCCCCTGCATCACACAGACGCTCGCCGGCTCGCCACGCGGCGCTGCTGCTGTGCAGCATACTGCCGGGCGATACGTACGGCAATGCCGGCAGCAGCGGTTGCTTGCGTAGTCAGCGGCCCCGAAGCAGCGGCCCTATCTCGCGGCTGCGGTGTGTGGCAGGATTCGTTACGTACGCCGCCCCCTGCGGGAGGTGTAGAGCTTGCAACCTTGAATCCCACCCCTGCCTCTACACATCGGTGCGGCGGTGCGTTGTTAGCTGCTGCCTTTAGCGCTGTTCGGCTTAACGGGTGACCTCTGGTTGCTTGGGGTGCGTGCGTGCGTGCGGTGGAGTGCGGTGCGTGAGGTGGAGTGCGTGAGGTGGGGACGGCAACCGAATCGTTGTACTCATATAACACGAGCGGTAGGTGGCGTCGTCACGGCACTGCTGCTTGGCCCAGGAGGCCGCAATTACCATTATGATGGCGAGCGTGCGTGACATCGCAGGCTGAGGTAGCGCCGGGTGGGCGCTGCGCAGGATGCGTGTTGGCGGCGGCAGGTTGTGATTTGCAGCAGGGGCATGTCTTCAACAATCTGCAGCTAGTCCGGGAGATCTATCTGCTGGAAGATAGATCTCGGAGGAAATGCAGTGGGCGTCAAGTACGTTGATTGGGCGTGCGCGCGTAGCTTGCTTGTCTTGATCGGTTTCCACCTAGCTTGATGCCATCCTTCCTGTTTGTTGTTCGCTGGCACGGCGCGGCAAGGCACGAGGCGCGTTTCCTCGTTGACAGCTACTCGCTGCCGTCGTGTGTTGCATGCTGCTCCCACCGTCAAGCTTGCAGAACTGTTGCCGGAGAACGGCTGCGATGCAAAGGAAGCTCATTGTGCTTGAGGCTCGATCGTTGTGTGTGTTGGTGGGTGGCCCGCAGATAGAGAGGAAGCAAACGCTTGTGCGGCCATCGGCACCGGGTAGCCCCTTGCCCAACCCACAAGGCGGTGCCTTTGGGAGGGGAAGGGAGGGGTGTATGTGCTTTATTTCCTAGATGTCGCTTTTGTTGCTAGTGATGTCGGGGGCCGGCCCCCGTGGATGGGGACGGTGCGCAGGCGGGCGCACCAGCCCACACACGCAACCAAGCCGCCACCGCAGCGTGAGCCGGTTATTCGCGCCAGCCGCGGCTTCTGGCGGCATGGCAGGCGTGTGTGTGGGGCTACGGTTGGGTCGTCCGTTGTCATCTTCATGAGGGCGATGTCGCGTCCACAGCAGGCTCTTGAGCAGGTTTTTTGCGCCAGCCTCGAGCCCGCCAGGGCATCCTCAACCTTCTGCGCCTTTCCTTTCTTGTTTTATGCATGTCATGGGGCTGCTGGCTGCGGTGGCTTAGTCCGTGCATACGTGCGTGTCCAGGCCGGCCAACGTGCGTGGCCTGCCGTCATCAGCCTGCTGCTGCTGCTGCATAGAGATTTTCGGGGCAGCCGTGTCTGTCGGGTGGGAGGTCCGCGCAAGCTGCCCTGAGATGGCGTGGTTTGAAGGCCGAAGAAACATACCAGTAGTGAACATCCATCGCGCAGCTGGCCGCCGCGGCGGACGCCCGGCGCACGGTGCGTGGCGAATGGGGCGGCGTGACACGACGTTGGCGCGACGCCAAGCGAGACCTGATTGATTAGTGGAGTTGGGGCGCTACGGCTACATAGGAAGCGGCTGGCTTCGAGTCGGGATAGGGTGGACTGCGGGGCCTGGGTTCGTGGCTATCAGCAGGAGCTATGCGGGCGAGGGGTTGGTTGTTGGCCGTGTGTATGTGTGCGTGGCTTGCTTCCGGCCAGGCGTGCGGCCGTATGCCTACCGCGGGTCATCAGTTTGTTGTGCGCCGATGTTTGTTCATTTATAAGTCCAAGTAAACACGCCCTGCGCAGCACGCCCTGCTGGGTTAATGACGCGTGCGTCGGTCGTGCGTGTAGTGCGTGTGGGCTGGCGGGCTGGCGGGCGGGCGCGCAGCTGCCAGGCAGCTACCGTAGCTAGCTGCATTGGCGGGGTCGGTGCTGCTGGTTCTTCGTGCCGGACACCGACCTAGCTGAGCCCTCAGGCCCGCAGGCCGGCACACACGCACCCGCAGCAGCATGCATACCCTGGCTGCGCACGTACGTTCGTTAACGTCGTGCCGTACGACCGCGCGCTGGACCGCCCTCGCTCCTCGCGTGACTTCGGACGCCTGCCTGCCTGCGTTCATGCCGCGGCTTGACCGCCGCTACTTCTTGTGGATGGCTGGGAGTCTTGTGCCTGGCGACACGCGTGGCGGATGTGGCGGCGCGCGTGCGTGTGAGTGGTTTTGGTTGTGGCGCGCACTCAGGGTCTCTTGTGGGCCCTCACCCACTCAATCAGCCGTCGAGTCATGTGCATGCCGCCCGTACGTGCATGCCGTACGTGCATGCCGCCCGTACGTGCTGCGCGTGCGCGGCGCCTGTGTCGTGACGTGACATGCACCCCGGGGTCACGGGCGCATCCTGGCCAGGTTATTCGCGCCTGGCAACGGGAGCGCCCTCCTGCGGGCTCTGCATGATGCGACGACCGGCGGTGGCTGGGAGGTTCGTGCATGTGCTCTGGCCCCGGCCGGGGTGCACGCGGCTTCCGCCGCCAGCACGAGCTCTATCTACTCTATCTCGTTTGTTGCTCGCAGCAGCTCACTGGTGCCCTCGCACGACTGCTGGGTGCGGGTGAAGAACGCATGCACGCAGCGCGTATGGCCGAAAAAGGGCCGCAACTGTAACTTATTGACCGACGGCCGAGGACACAACGGTTTCTTTACACTTTGCCATTACAGAACTACGAGAAGACGGCGGGCATCGCATACTACAACTACTACAACTACCAAACCTAGACGGTCTTACCATCGCCTGGCCTCACGGCACTTACGCCTGGTCAGGCCGAGGCCAGCGGAACGGTGCGGGTAACTGCCACTGGTCGCTCGTAGATGGCGGAGCAGCCTGCGAGCAGAGTTGAAAGCATTGTGTCAATAATTGACATTAGCCCCTTTGCGTTGGTTGAGTAGTGGCGCAAGCTGTCGGGTTGGCGAGCGAGCGACGCCGCCGTTCGTAGACGGCGGGCGCAACTCGCGAGTTTGCCGGGCGGTGTCGTGACCGGAGATGTAGATGCCGGCCGCTCATCGATCGGGCGTGGTGGTTGCTTGTCGCGACCGATTGGCTGGCGTGCCATAAGACTGGCAGTTGTGATTGGCAGCACGATCGATGTCCAACCACTGACTCCCCACTGCTGCCTTCGCGAATCTGCGTGTTCTTTGGCTCCAGCACCGAGCGCAGCCCACTCGTGTCATCAGCCAAGGTCTCGCAGCGCCCCCGCTTAGGTAGCAACGAGCACCGCGCGGCGGCGACGGGCCACGACCGCGCGTACGGCAGCAGTGAGGACAGCGGCTTGCTTGTGGAGGGTAAGCAGCTCCGCCGCCAGCCCGGCCGAGCGCGCCCCAGCTAGGCGCTGGCGGGATCGTCGCGACCGGCACGGCGCGGGGGGCGCTAGCTCCAGGCAGGGCAGCAAGCCGGCACCCAGTGCAGCCCCGCACCACACCACGCAGCAGACAGGGCGGCGCCTCCGCCGTGGCGAAGAGGGAGTCTGCGGGGTCCCGGGCACGGACCGAGGCCAGGCTCGCGACGGGGCCTGAAATAGAAATAGAAATAGAAATAGATGTACGGCGAGCTTGACTCGCCGTGATTTAAGGAGGTAGGGC
>BDDC01000362.1:56836-69266 GCA_001662425.1 Chlamydomonas sphaeroides
AGCAAGGTGTGGGTAGTCCTCATCGTTCCTGTTACGATAACGTCCGTGGTCGCAGGTGCGTGAAAACACGGTGGGCGAGGACCTGCTCAAAAAGGGCGCCGGCAGCGACGACAGCGAGTGGACCGAGGGCAGCGGCGACGAGGACGACGACAGCGAGGAGGAGGAGGAGGAGGCGCCCGGCAAGGGCAAGGGCAAGGCGGCGGCGGGCGCGAGCAAGAGCAAGAAGTGAAGTGGGCGGTTGCTGTTTGGGGGGTTGCGAGGGAGATTGCTGGTTGCCAAGACGGGGCAGGGGCGGTGGTGCCGGCGAGTTCGAAGCGGTAGGGGGCAGGCAATGCAGATGTGGTGGCGTGTTGGATTCGTGTTTGGGTTGATGATGCAGGCGCGCGGTGGATGGTTGGGTTGCGGCGAGGGCCAGGGCCCGCACGCTGGAGGGCGTGCGGACGGCGGCGGAGGCGCGAGCGAGGTGCGCGGTGCAGGCACGTGTCGCGAAGCGGAGCTCATCGGTTGGTCGTTGGGCGAGCGAGCGGGTGGCTGCTGCGGGGTGCCGCTGCTGCCGGGCGCAGCGGCCGCAGGTGTGTGCGGTCGGGCGCCGCGTGGCGCCGCGCCGACTGCAACGAACTGGGTGCGAGTGGAGTGCCTGCATGCATGTGTGCTCGCGGTTGGGTGAGGGCTGAGGAGGGCGTGGCGTGGGGAGCCGTGTGGGGTGGCGATGTGATGGCTGAGGCGCCCACCTTGGCTGCCGGACGGGACCAGCACGCTCGTGTGCGCGCCAGGAGGGTGTGTGTGCGAGTCGCAGCTTGCGGGGCTGGGCTGCAGGTCCTGCAAGGACTGCACTGCTGCTTCGCGGACGCCAGGCCCTTGCTGCCTGTGGCGACAGCCCCTGCGAGGGCCACGAGTGTGGTCGATGCGGCGCACGCCAGCCTCGCTGACTTCCACACTGCAGTATTGCTTCACCACTGAAGGGCCCGACGGGCCAGGCGGCCCACGGTTGCTGCAGCGCCGGCGTCACGGCCAGGGGCCAGCCCCCTGGGTCGGTCAAGCGTGCTGCTGGCTCGCGCCTTACAGATGCGACCGGTGCCTGCGACCGGCCGCGCACCCCGATCACGCCGCTATCCTATCAGCGGCCTCTGGCCAAACGCCACACTTCACATGTACGCCTGATTATTGCTCCCCGCTCGGAGGGAGCCGCGCCGCATGCGCACAGTGTCGCACGCGCCTGGCCGGCAGACGCCTGCGACGCCCTTGGCCCCATCCCTCGAACCCCATGCCTCGAGCACCAAGCCTTGAGCTGCGCTTTCTCACTAGCGCTTGTCATCAAGCTACACTTACTTATTCAATGGCCCACAAGTCAAGAAGCTACGGGCACAGCATAGCATCGCCTGCCATTCCTACAAGCGCTGGGTGGCCACAGGCCCAGCCCAGACCACCCCTGCAGCTGACTGGGCATCGACCTACAGCCCAACATGCAACCCTCGCACCCCGAGAGCCGCCGGTCCCGATGCCAACACTGTACACAACACACAGCTTTCCACAAACGCTGCGAGCGCACCTGCCACCGGTCCACATTGCGACACACCCCAACCAAATGTCTAACCGACACGCCAGTCCTCGATCACCCACAGTTTCACACGGCCACAGCCCAAGCCCAGCGCCCCTTCCCTCAGCCCGCCACCCACAACTCCTACCTGCGAACCGGCTCCGGCGGCTGCGGACGCCCGCCCAGCCCGCCCATCCGCTCAAGCCCGCGTCCCCCCCACCGGCTGGGGCTGCGGCCCGGCCTCGCCCGCGCCAGCACCGGCCGAGGAGGATGCGACGCCGCCGCCCAAGAGCGCCAGGCCGGGCCCCGGGCCCGGGCCCGGGCCCGGGCCGGAGCTGTGGGCCTCTGTGCTCAGCGGCTGCGTGCCTCCGCTGGGGGCCTCATGCTGCCGCAGGGCGGTGTGCTGGTGGCGGCTGCGCAGCAAGGCGCCCAGCTCCAGGCCCTCCTCGCAAGCCAGCTCCCAGTCCGGCGCAAGACCCAGCCACCACGGCGCCCCATAGTCGCGCAGCAGCTGGTCGCCTGCGCTGATGTCGCGCGTGGCGACCAGCACCGGCAGCACCAGGCCGCGCACCGACACGGGGATGATCTGCAGCAGGGGCACGGACGGCAGGGTGGGCAGGCAAGTGGTTAGGCGGGCCGGTCGCCGTGCGCAGTCTGCTGGTCGGCCCAGGGGTGTGCGCTTCGTGCGGCAAGAGCGCGGTCAGACGGGCCTCCGTTCTGCCGGCCAGCCCAGTCCCGTGCTCAAGACGTCATCAAACCCTAAGGGCCTGGTCCGTCAGGGCAACCCCGACGGCGACCAGCCCTGACGCCCCGGCACCCACCGCGCAGTTGGCGGCCCGCGCGGCCTTGCCGTCGACGTCATCCACGTCGTTCTCCGGGTCCCAGGCGCGCGGGTTGGCCCGCGGGTCGTTGACAAGCGCCGCCAGGTTGCCGTACCCCAGCAGCACCACCGTCCAACCGCCGCCGCCGTCGACCGCCGGGTACGGCACGCTGTACGACCGTACGAGCAGCCGCCACACGTACGGCGCAAACCACTGCCAGTCGGTTGCCGCACTCACAGACGGCGCGGCGCAGCGCGCCGCGAGCTCGTCCCGCAGCGAGGCGGTGCCGTCGCCGGGCGGCGGCCACGCCGTCGCCAGGCTTTCCACCTCCTCCGACGGCAGCACGTAGCCGCCTAGTACGGCCAGCGCGGTGCCAGCGGGGATGTGGGCACGTGCAAACACGCCGGCGCCGCCGCGGGCTGGGTCGGGCCCCGGGGCCAGCAGGTGCTGTGCGCTCGGCGCGGCGCTGGGGTTGGCCGAGGCCATGGCGCGCCCGGAAGGCGGCGGCGACGGCGGCGGTTGGGACCTGAGCAGCTCCGAGACGCTGGTCGCGATGTCGCCCGGCTGCAGGCGGCGGCGGGCCATGGCTGCTTGCCAGGCAGGCGGGTTGGCGTCGGTGGCGGCTGCGCCGTCGGGTCCGAGGCCGGGAATGATGATGTCGGCGGCGGTCAGGGCGTCGGGGGATGTGAGGCCGTGCAGCTGGGGCTGGGGCTGGGGCTGGGGCTGGGGCTGGGGCTGGGAGTAGGAGTGCAGGTGGTGGTGGGAGTGGGTGTGGGTGTGGGCGGTCAACGCAGCCCCGCAGGCGGCGGCGACAATGGTGGGATGGAAGGCCAGGCCGTGGCTCGAGAAGCCGCAGGCCGGCAGCCCCAGCGCCTCTGGCGGCACGCCGCCGATTGGCAGCATCATCTGAAACAGCAATGACGGCGGCGGCGGGGTTGTCGGCGGCGGTGACGGCGGCGGCGTGAGCAGCGGCCGCGGGGCCGGCGCCGCCGGCGCGTCGCACGTGAGCGACTCGCCGCGTCGCCATGCGTCCCAGTGGCTGGCCGCCGCCGCCGCCGCCTGGCTGGGGTGGCCGACACCGGGGCCCCGGTCGCAGTCCCCGTCCGTGTCCGACTCCTGCGCCTCCACAATGTGGCGGCGGCTCTGCGGCAAGCCCTGTGACCGAGCCGGCGCCTGCGGCCCTGGCTGGGCTCCAGGCAGAGCTCCGGGCCTGGCGGCCCGCGCGGCGTCTGCTTGCACTGGCAAGCGGCTGCTACTGCCCGCTGGGCCGCGGCTCTGTGTGCTGTGCGGCGCGTCCGCGGCCGCCGCCGCTGCAGGCGCTGCCGCGAGCGATGCCGCCACGGGTGCGGTTGCGCTGCGGCTGAGCGCCGAGGGCGTGCGCCCGGCCGCTGAGCCACGCTGCGTTGCGGCCACGTGAGCAGCGGCGGCAGCAGGTACGGGCGTGTCGGCCGCCTCCGGTCGTCGGCGTGCTTCGGGCCTGCGCTGCGGATGGGCCCGCGCCAGCGCCGGCGTCTGCTGCGGCGGCGCCGCGGGCAGTCGGGCCGTCAGGTGCTGGTGCTGGCCCGGGCGATCAGCGCTGCCGGCGCTGCCGCTGCTGCTGGTCGGCGGCGCCGCTGCACACGCCGCCGCCGTCCTCGCGGGGGCCGCGCGCGCTGGCGGCGGCTGCAGCGGCTGCAGCGGCTGCGCTGCTGCCACGGGGCGTGAGGCAGGCTGCGCCCCGTGCGAGGCCCCCGGCTCCTGCTTGGCGAGGATGGGGGCCACAGGCCCCGAGGCCTCGTGAGGGCCCTGCGCCACGGGCGCTGCAGCGCGGTGCGAAGCAGGCTGCGCCTCGTGCCAACCCCCGGGCTCCTGCTTGATGGTGATGCGAGCCGCAGACGCGGAGGCCCCTTGCGGGCCCTGCGGAACGGCTGCCGCGGGGCGGTGTGAGACCGGATGCGCCCCGCGTGAGGCCCCCGGCTCCTGCTTGACGCCCGCGGCGGCCGCAGGCGCCGAGGCTCTGAGTGGGCCCGGCGGCAGGGCCGCTGCTGGGCAGTGCGGGGCAGACTGTGCCCGGTCCGAGGGCGCTGGCTCCGGCGGGAGGTCCTTGCGGGCTGCAGGCGCCGCAGGCGGCTGCGGTCGCGGCTGCGGCGGCTGGCGGGCAGGTGGCTGCAGCGCCTGCTGCTCGTGCGCCACCGTGCCGCCCATCACCGCTGCATCGTGAGCAGCAGCAGGGGCAGCAGGGGCAGCAGGGGCAGCAGGGGCAGCAGGCTGTTGCTGCTGCTGCTGCGGCCCTTGCTGCGGCGGCGGACCAGGGTGCAGCCGCTTGTGGGCTCGCTGCTCTAGCTCCAGGTGTGATGCAGCGCCAGCGCCGCCGGCACGGACGTGGGCCTGCCTGCCCCGCTTGCGGCGCTCGCCTGTGGCAGCCCCCACTGCCCGGCTAAGGGCTCGTTGGCGCTTGCTGCCGCGGCGGCGCTGCCCCGCACGCCGGCGGCCCTGCCCGCTTCCGCCGGACGCGTGCCCGCTGTCCTCGTCCGGCTCGCTGCCTTCCTCGCTGCCTTCCTCGCCACCGCCGCCATCGTCGCTGCTGCTGACATCGCTGCATGTCCACATGCCGCTGCCGCCGCTACTGGCGCCCCCGCTGCCGCCGCCGCTGCTGCCCTCAGCGCCGTCGCGGCCGCCGTCGTCGCTCGACTCGCCACGATGGCGCAGGACGGCGCGACGGCGGCGGCGGCGGCGGGGCTGCGCTGCCTCGCGCGCCCGCGCCCTAGCGGCAGCCCGCGCCGCGCGGCCCTGCCGGTCGGTGCGCTCTTGCGGGTCGCTGCGGCGGCGGGCGTCCTGGCGCTCCTCGCTGGCGTCGCTCCCGCTCTGCTCTTCCGTCGCCTCGTCCGTCCCGGCCGCCTGATTGCAGGATGGTGATCCGTCCTCAACCGGCGCGGGCGCCCGCCAGTGCTTGATGACAAACGTCAGCGGCTCGTTCGCGCCGCCGCCGCCGCCGCCGCCGCCGCCGCCGCCAGGCTCGATGCGGCGAACGTGCAGCGCGTCGTCGGGCGCCACACCCAGGGCTGCATACAGCCGCGCTATGCCGGCGGACAGGACCCACTGCGTTCGGCGCCGGGCGCCGCCGGCGCCTCGTCGAGGCCACCAGCGCGCCGTCACCTGCAGGCGCCGGGGGCCGGTCGTGTGTGCTCCTCGTCACAGTTGTTGCAGTGACCCGTCCCGAGCAGCACGCCCGGGCTAGCTATGGGCGACGCGTAAATCGCGCGTGTGTATGTGCGGCCAGTGCGGGTCGACCCCTGGGCTCAAGCACACCCCCGCCTCCGACGCCCTGCAGCAGCTCAAGGGCCAGCGCTGCGGCCACCAAGGGCTTCCCTGCCGCCCGAGGTCGCCCACAGCGCTCCCAAGGCAGGGCGCGGGCACCCACCTTGAACTCGGGCTGCGACCCGCAGCCGCCGCCTCGTCCGCCGTGCTCGCCCGCCAGCACCAGCCGCACCGCCGCGAAGCCGCGCCCCCGGCTGCATCCCTCGCGCGCCGCGCCGTCGAGGGCGCCGTGGCCCCACGGCGGCCGCCGCCGCGGCCGCACGCCTCTAAAGAGCCGCCGGCTGACGGCGATGGGGACCTGCAGGGTTGCGGTGGTGTCGAGTGGCTGATCAAAAGATAGATGCGAACCATAGTAAAGTCTATGATATCTATGATAGCACGACGTAGTCGCCTGAGGCTGACGGCAATTCTCACCTGCAGTTTGCCGTGCGCCACATCGGACGCCGACAGCACCATCCACACGCCGCCAGGGGGTTCCTCGTCGTCCTCGTCCTCGTCCTCGGATCCAGACGGGGCCTGGTCCCCGTCGCCGTCGACACCGGCATCCACGTCAGCGTCGCTGGCTTCGTCAGAGTCGGTGTCCGAGCCGTCGGCGCCGCTGCCGTCGGCGCCACTGGCAGCCTTGTACCGCCGCTGCTTGCCGCCTGCCTCCTGGTCCTCCATGCCCTCGTCCTCGTCGTCGCATTCGCTGCCGCCGCCGCCGCTGCTGACATCCCAGCGTTCCGCCGCCACGCCATCACCATCCACACTACCGCCCCTGCCATCCGCAACGCCGCCGTCGCGGCACGCGCCTGCGTCGTCGTCGCGCCGCCGGCGCTTGCGCCCCGCTGGCGCCTGCCGCCTCGGCGGCAGCTCCGCCGCCGCCACTAGCGCCGCCACCACCCATCCGCCGGACCTCTCCAGCCTCAGCCCCCACGACTCGGACCCGCCTCTGGTCGGCCCCTTGGCTCCCATGGCCTGCAGCAGCTCCGCCAGACCAAACAGCCAGAACGAGCCGTTGGACAGCACCGTCACGTACGCGCCGCCGTACGGCACGAACCGCGCTGCCGTACTGCCGCGCGCTCCGCGGCCCGGAATGCTGCCGGTCGACTCGAACGACAGGGGTACGGCGTGGCGGCTGCCCTCGGCCGCGGCGGCCCGGGCCCCAGGCCACAGCTCGTCTAGCAGCGCCGGCGGCAGGTTGAGGCCGCCTCGCTTGACCGGCAGTGTCACGGCCGGCTGCTGCCGGTGGGCGCCGCCTCCTGCAGCACGTAGCCCCCCGCCGCCAGGCGCGGCCGGGGCTGCAGGCGCGCGCGGGGCAGGGCCGGAAGCAGCAACCGGCGGCTGGGGATCTCGGTCGGCGCTGCCGTCAGCACCACCGCCGCCGCCGCAAGCTGCAGGCTGCGTCTCCGCCTTGCAGGCCGCCCAGGGCGTGAGTGAGCGCGGCTGTGTGCTGTGGCCGGCCCCGTCGCCACCCCCGGCTGCCGCTGGCCGCACGCCTGGTTCCCTGGGTGCCCAGGGCGCGAGAGAGCGAGGCAGCGGCGGCGCCGCGGTGGGGCAGGCGGCGCGCGCAACGAAGCCCATGGGCTCCGGCAGCCGGTCCGCAGGCTCACGCTTGCACGGCCACGTCGGCGGCGGCGGCGGGAGCGGATGCGCCGGCGGCGCCGCCGGTGCTGCCGCCGCCAGCTGCTGCTCCTGCTGCCGCCCCTGCTGCGGCGGCGGCCGTGGCGGCGGGGCGGGCGCCGGCTGCTGCGGCGCCGGCACAGGCCACGGAGCCGCCGGCGGCCTCACCGGCGTCGCGCCGCGCTGTGAGGCGATGTCGGCCACACCGCCGGAACGTAGCAGGGGCGTGTCCGCAGGCTCCTGCGCCTGCATGCGTTCTGGATTGGCTTGGGGCCGCCGCTGCTGCTGCGCTGAGGAGCTGCAGGCGCGTGGGCCCAGCTGCGGCCTCAGTCCCTGCCCCTGCCCCGGAGGAGCTCGGGGCTGGGCCTTCCGCTCAACGGCCTCAGCCGGCGGCGGCGCAAAGGTGCCGGCGCCGCCGCCGATGTCGCTGCCGGCGGCAGCTGGGACAGCGGCGGCGGCACCGTCAGGCAGGGACCAGGCGAGCGGCCGCCAACGCGGTGCCGACAGCTTGGGCGGGGCGGCTAGCGCCGCCGGTGCGGGCGGCGCGGCCGCTGACGCGGCAGCCGGCGGTCGTGCAGGGCGCGCCTCAGGCTTGGGGCCACCCGCGCTCTTGTCGGCGCCGCCCTGTCGTGCTCGCTCCGCGCCCCACCCCAGGGCCTGCGACGTGGGCCTGTGACGTGGGCCGTCCGGCCGCGCCTGCGCCTGCACCTGCGCCTGGCCAAGGCCACTTTGCTGCGCTGCTGGGCCGGTTTGGGAGGCTGGAGGCGCTGGCAGAGCCGGGCCGCTGAGCCGGGCCCTGTCGGCGGCGGCGCGGACGCCGGGCATCAAGCTGGACAGGAGGGAGCCGCCGCCTGGCCGGCTGGTGGCCGCAGGGGCGGCATATGGGCCCCTCTGGGTGGGACCCGAGGCACGCAGCCAGCCCGGAAGGGCAGCGGGCGGTGGGCCCTGGCGCCGCGGCATGGCCGGGGGCTCGGGCGCGGCGGGGTTACGCGGCGTTGCGACGGGCTGCCCCGGGCGCGAGTCGAGTGCTGCGACGTCGTCGCCGCGCCACCCATTTCCCGCTGTGGTTGCATCAACGTGCATAGCCTGAAAGAGGAGAGCGGAAGTCAGCCGACATGAGCCGTTTCGTTAGTTTGTTGTTTTCAAAATTGAGGCGAGCGCTGGGCGACAGTTTCACGCCTTACAATTGAGCCGTGCAGCTCAACTGGGTGCCCAAGGGAACCCTCTCCTGGCCGTCCAGAGATGCATCAGGCTTCGTCTGTTCTGAAAGCCGTAGCACGAGGGCGCACACACGCCTCGCTGCGGGGTTAATCACGCGTGTCCAATAAGCTTCAGGAGCCGTTAGTTCGACTTGCGAGGTGGAGAGGTCGGGCGTCACAGGTCGTTCACGGGCCTGTCCGATCATTTCCGCGCGGTCTCAAGGGCAGTGCGTATTCAGTGCACCTCCTCCTGTGGCTAGTGACGTTTAGTCAAATTCTTCCATTGCCTTCGTGCTGCGCGTGCACCGCCCCATCATTGGCACGTTCAACACGAGCCTCGAGCCCTGCGTTAGCTATCTGATCTACAAGAAGGATGAGCAGGTGCTTTGTACCGTGCCGACGAGCCTGACACGGCACGTCGGGTCCGAGGGCGCTGTTCCCCAAGCGTCAAGCTTAGGGGGCAGTCAGCGACATGAGGGTCCAGGTCGCTCGCGTGGCACCGCTGCCGCCGCTGCGGGACTACCAGCAGTCGATGCTGGACATCGCCGGGCTCCAGGACAGCATCCTCTTCCTCGAGACAGGTGCCGCGCTTGGGAGCAACTCTTACCACCATAATGCACGTAACTGAGCAGCCTCGTGGCCAGGGCGGTGTGCGGCTGCGCGCCTACGACGCCATCCCGGCCACCATCAGCGCCCCCGACCCACAGGCACCGGCAAGACGCGCATTGCTGCGGAGCTCATCGCAGCTGCGCTGCCATCGCTGCGAGCTGCGGGGCAGGTTGCGGTGTTCCTGGCGCCCTCAGTGCCGCTCGTGCGACAGGCAAGGCGCTGGGATCGACGACGGGGGCGGCACATGCACATGCCGGCATCCCTACCAACCCTGACCAACCCAGGGACGCAGTCTCCCCCCGCCGTGGCTGCATTCGGGGACTTACACTTGCCCACCGGCACGCCCACCCTCTGGCCCTCCCCCTCGTAGCAAGCCGAGGTGCTCGCCGCTATCCCGGCGCCCTACAACCCGGCCGCCGCCGCCGTCGCCGCCGATGCCGCCGCCGCTGACGGCGCCCTGCCGCCGGCGCCCTCATACGGCGTGGAAGCCGCCACCGGCGCCCTCGCAGCCGCCACGCTCTCCGATCCCGCCGCCGCATCGGCCGAGCCCGTCGACGGCGGGCCCGGTGGCGGCGCCGTCGGCGCCGCCGGCGGCACCCCCGCTGCCGGCGCCGGCGGCGCCGCCACCGAGCCCCCCGGCACTGGTGCGGCGCCTCTCCCATCCGCCTGCCCCTCCGCCCCTTCGCCGCTGCTTCGGGTGGAGTGGCTGGGCGGCAGCGTGGTCCATGAGTCGTGGGGCCCCGACGGCTGGCGGCGGGTGCTGGAGCGCTCCGACGTGCTCGTGGCCACCCCGGCCGTGCTGCTGGGGGCGCTGGTGCACGCCTACGTGCGGGTGAGCGAGCGGGCAGGGCCCGCGATCATGTTTCGTGCACACATGCCGTCGCGATATCATCCGTTTGCTGTGTGGCATGATGCCGTTGACGTACCGTTTGCGCGATATGCCGTACGGCAACCCCACGCGCCGTGTCGCTTCCCGCCGGCCCTCCGCCTCCCTGCCTCCCCGGCCCACTCCCTCCCTGCTCCGCCTCCCTGCCTCCCTCCCGCCTCCCTCCGTCCTCCTCCCTACCGCTCCCGCAGCCCTCCGACGTGGGCCTGCTGGTGCTGGACGAGGCGCACCACTGCCGCGAGAACCACGCCTACGCAGTGCTCATGAGGGAGTTCTTCGACCGCCTGCCCGAGCTGCCGCCCAAGGCGCTGCCGGCGACGGCGGCGGCCGGCCAGCAACAGCGGCAACAGCAGCTGGGCGCGGCGCAGCAGCCACAGCATGGGGCGGGCTTGGGAGCTGCCGAGGCAGCAGCAATGGCAACGAGCGGGGATGCGCCGGCTGGGCTGCACGGCGGCGGCGACGTGGCGGTGGCGCCGGCGGCCGGCGAGCAGCAGCTGGCTGCGCCAACGGCGCCGGCGCGGCCCTCGGTGCGGCCGCGGCTGCTGGGTCTGACCGCCTCGCCGCTCAAGCCGCTGCAGCTTCAGGTTCGCTGGGCTGGGGTCAGGCACGGTTGGGTGGGGCGAGTCAGGGTAGGGCTGGGGTGGCTGTGGCGCACTAACCACTGGCGTCGTCGCGGCTGCAAGGCCGGGGTCAGGCCGGCATGGGATGGCACGGGCTGGGCTGGGCTCACCTGTAAGGGCTGGGCTGGGCCGCGCTGCCCGTTACGCTGCGGCTGCAAGGCAGGTGCTAATGTGGAGGAGGCGACATGCGATGGCGGCTTATGATGATAGCCCTAAGCCGCGCGCCCGCTCCGTCACATTGACGCAGAGATGCTGCCATCGTTGCCGGAAAGTTGTGGGCCTCTGCTGAGGCACAAGGCACGAACCCGCCCACGAGTCGCTCCTCCCTTCCGCCCCCTTCCCCAGGCCGCATTGTGCGGCGCCAAGCTGGTCATGCCCGTGGACGAGGGGTACGGCATGGCGCACTCGTCACGGCCAAAGGTACGGCACCACTCACCGTACATCGACACGTACGACAGCACCACCTTCGTCGCACCTGCGGCGCCTTGGCCCCGCTAACAATCGCCTGCCCTGCAACAGGCCAAGATCATGTGGGTGGGTGACGACGGCTTCCTGCCCTCGGCCACCCACCTCCCCGACGGTCCGGCGGCGCCGCCCGCCGGCGCGCCGCTGCCCGGCCCCACCGCTGGCCTCGGTGGCCCGGGGGACCCAGCCAGTGCCGGCGGCGGCGGCGGCGGCGCGCAGCAGGACCCCGGCGGCGGCGACGTGGCGGCGGCGGCTGCTGCGGCTGCGGGGCTGCGCAGCGAGGCGCAGCTGCGGGAGATGTACCTGCGCCAGGTGTGGGCGTGGTACGTGTGTGTGTGGCGCGTCATAGTTGAGGTTTACACCTCGATCACTGTCATGGTTCCGATGATCCGTACGGAGCCCATGGCGCTCAGCGCGGCGTTGGGAGCGCAGCTGCGGCAGCTGGGCCTGCGCCAGGCGGCCAGCACCGGCGACGTGGTGTCGGAGCCAGGGCCCACCACCATCGCCAAAACTCGGGCTCATTCCTTCCGCTCGCCACGGCCTCCTGACCCCCAGGAGCGGCATCGCGAGGCCGTGGAGCCGCTGGCGCAGGCCCTGCAGGAGGTGGGCATGCGTGTTAACAAAACATAGTTGTTTCAAGTCATGTCATAGCTCCAAGTTATCGGTGTGACATCGACATGTTTTGTCGATCAGGTTGCGGGTAGAGGTCGCGTACCGTGCGCGCATTGGTCGGCTCGCTTGACCGGTCACGTGCGACCAGGCTCCTATGCAGGAGGTAAGCGGCGGACCTCACGCATACATGCGTGTTGCCATGGTACATGGTGACCTCAGGGCAGTTGCTGCGACGCCACCTGTGTTGGATTGTATCCTGCTGACGTAGGCGGGGGCCGAGTGCCAAGCGCGCATGGGTTGCTTGCCTGCAAGGCTCTGCATGTTGTGCCCGTCACGGCGTGGGGGGGGGGGCCGCGCACCGTGCACGCATGACACGCACGGCACGCACGCACACGAGCCTCGCTGGCTTGAACCGAACGCGTTACGCGGCTGGCCCTAGCCGGCGGCGGCAGCGGCATCCCAGGCAGGCAGCAGGTGGCGGTCCTCGCGTCGGCCCCTGCGGCACGCAGCTGCCGCGGCCCAGCCCTGCCGCCGCCGAAACCCTCGCCCCCTGCCCCGGCCCCGCTCCCCACGCAGGTGTCGTGCCTGCTGCTGGCGGCGGAGCGAGTGGTGACCATGCGAGACCGGCTGCAGCGGCTGGCGGTGCTGCAGGCCGTCACCTGGGGCGGCCTGGGGCTGGCAGGTGGGTCGTGGGTGGGCGCTGGGGAGGCCGCAGGCGCCTGGGGCAGGCAGGCGGCGGCGCGCTGTGGTGCTGCGCTGCGCTGCTGCGATGCGATGCGGGG
>BDDC01000363.1:0-53892 GCA_001662425.1 Chlamydomonas sphaeroides
TCCCAGCTGTCGCGGCGAAAAAATTGTGTCGTGACGCGTTTGGGGTGGTGACGCGGATTGGCTCTACATGGGGGAAAGGTTGGCACTCTGGCCTTCTTCACAGAGGGTCCCAGGGCCTTCTCGTCTGCTTTGTCACCAACGCTCATCAATCGGCAAGCGGCCAAGCTCGGCCTCATTCTCTGACTCTACACCTTCAATCAGGGGGGATCCCCCCTGCCTTCAATGGCTTCCGAGCTGGTTCAAAAGTAACAAGCTCGGTCTCTGGGGGCGCCAAGCGGCAGGCAAGCGGCAGTGCGCCTGCCGCTTGGCGCCGCCAGAGGCCGAGCTAGCGTAGCGGTGTTGGGGGCTGAGTTGGCGGTGAGGGCGGGCCCTGCCTGCTGGCCGTGCCTGGCTGGCTGCGCGGCGGCTGTTGTGACAGCAGTCGCTGCCTGTGCTAGTGAGAGGCCAGGGGGCGGGGTGCCAGCCACCTCCTTCAAGCGAGCGTGCCCCGGCAGGCCCTGGCTCTGTCCGGGTAAAGGCCCCGGGAGTCGCGTCCCAGACCAGACCCAGTCCCCTGTCCCAGACATGTTCCCGCCCTGATAGCGAGGGTGGTAGGGCGCCTCCGTATCATCGCCTTAAATTGATGATGAACCCTTGATGTTCTGGGGAACATACTAGCGAGTAGCGTTCATAATCATTCCGCTGCTCAAGAGAATGCATGGGAGCACAAGGACCCCCGGAGCTGGTGGCCACAGCTTTTGTTTCCTTTCTGCGTTTAGAGGCGTGTTACTTAAGATGAAGCATATGGAACATCTTATGGCCAGGTAGAACGACAGCTCAGCCCTGTTCGTCCCTGTTTAGCCCGACCTCCTGAGCCCAACTGCCACCGCAGCTGCGCTAGACCCGCGGGGCTGCGAACACAGGCCGGCCCCGTTCTTAAGTTTGCATGATATATCAAACCCACATCACACTGCAGGAAGCTGATCGCGTTGTCATACTGATCACCTGCCCTGCCGTGTTCGACAGCTTCGCTGGCAAGTATCATACCTTGCAGTCTATCGCGAGCATACGGCAATAGACACAGGACTGAGCGCTGCTGCACATATCGGACTCCAGCGCTGTTACAGCGCAGCGCTTCGCATAGGTCGCCCGCAGGGTTTGCGTTTAGGCCCCTGCCATAGGCGCTGAGACGATGGCTGCGGCTACAAGCAAAGCCGGCGAGGCCTACCCTGGTGCGCTGGCGCGGCGGTCGCGTTGACCATGACCCCCGCGACTTGCACCATCCTCCGCCGTGCAGGGGCGGCCTATCCATCTCAACTAGCAAATTAATGGGCTAATGAACTAGCGAGGAATCGCCATTACATGTTGCGACCACCACACGCCCGAGCGTTTTCCGCTGGCGCGAAACCCCTGTCACCCCACCATCAGGCGCCGCGGCGCAGGCGCACCCCAACTTTGACCCCAGCGGCAAGTACAAGCTCAAGCATGAAGGTGCGTCCCGCACAACCCGCTGGCCAAGAGATCGCTGGCCAAGGGCGTCTCCCGCACCGTGATCCACGGCGCCCCGCTCATCCCGGCACACCGGATGCCGCAACCTGCGCCCATGCCCCGCCCAGGCGCGTTCGCGGCGGTGGAGTGTGCCGTGGCGGAAGGCGACGGCATTAAGAGCAACGGCGGAGTCATGGTAACCATGAGCAGGCAAGCACGCGCCCCGCCGTGGCACGTGCAGCCGGCAAGCCCCTCCGCTAGCCGTGACGCTGCCAAACCGATCAACGCCGCCGCGGCGCCTACCTAGCGACCCGCCTCGGGCCAGCGCGGGTGACGTGGCAAGCCAAGCCCCCAGCTGCAGGCGCACCGGCGAGTGTGACGCTGTGGCCTCACCGCACACCGCCCGATGGGCCCCTTACCGCCCGCCATGCATGCCCCGCTTCACCCCCGCCTATATCCTTTAACCCCCAAACACCCCAATTGCCACAGCAACGTCGACATTGACACAAAGCTGGAGGGCGGAGGTGGGCATGGGCGCTATTAACCATTGACCCGCAAGCTGTGGCAGGCTGAGTCAGGCTCGGGCGGGATGGCCTGAGGAGAGGGGCGTGAATGGGAGCGGTGAACATGCGGTTTGATTGACTGGCTCTTCCTATGTATATCCTAGTCTTCAATCCAATTTGCCAATGCCTAGTAACTCATTTTGACCCCCAACCCCTTCCCAACAGTGGGCGTCTCATTGCTGGCCTGCTGCTGCGCCGGCCGCTCAATGTTCCTGTCCCACTACAAGTACGAGCGGCTCGCCGCACGCGACCGAGGGGCCTCCAAACACACGAACCCTAGCGGCTCAGCGGTTTTGTTTTGGCCTGTCGAAGCCGTGGTCCGTGTCTCGCTACCGCGCTACCCGGCCGTCAATGCGCAGGCTGATCCCCGGCCAGAGCCCGCGTGGCGACGTGCTGCTCGCTCCGCCGCTGCCCGGCGAGATCATGCTGCTGCACCTGGACGGCAGCACGGGTAGGTTGGGCATGCCTTTGCATAGAAGGAGTGGTGGCGCCCGTCAGTCGGTCAGCGGGGGCCGAGGCACAGGCCGGGCTGGTGGCGGCGCCGTGCTGCGGCTCCGCTCAAGCCGCATGAAGGCCACGCTGCGAGGCGTGGGGCCATCGCCCGCATGGCGGTCGGAGCTTGGGGAAAACCAGTGTGTGCAGGTGTGGAGATGGCCTGCCGCCCCGCGCCCTGCCCCTGCCCCCTCGCCAGGCTGGGTGGTGGAGCCGTTTGGGTTCCTGGCGTGCGATGCCAGCATCGACATCGGCTGCAAGATGCTCAACCTGTCGCAGGTGCCGTACAGCGGGAGCGCTGCGGCAGCAGATCGGGGTCGGGCGGGGGAAAGGAGGCCTCTGTCCCCCGTCAGGAGACCGGCAGCGGTGCTGGAGTTGGCGGGCTGCAGGAGGAGGACGGCAGTGGGCGGGGGAGGAGGGCAGTCACGGGATATTGTGCCCTAGCTGTGTCCCCCGCGCTGTGACACGCCAGCTCGCCAGCGCCTCGCCCCCACCCTGTAGGGCTCTCGCCCTCGCGCCTGCAGCGGGCCCTGTCCGCGTGCGCGCTCCCTGCCTCACGGCACGCGCACCCCTCACCACCGCCATGCCGCCACAATCATGCCCCCTCCGCTGCCTCCCAAGTCCCAACCCCTGCGCCCCTCCCCTGCGCAGGGCTGCTGCGGCGGCGAGGGCTTTTTCGTAATGGAGGCCACGGGCCGCGGCCGCCTGCTCATCAGCTCCTACGGCGCCATCGCGCGCTACGATCTGGCGCCCGGCGAGAAGCGCAAGATCGGTGAGGGGGCCACGGGGGCTCCCAGGCCCCTTGTTTCTAGGCCCCTTTCAGCCCCACATTGCGCCGCTGTGCGGTGCGGTGGCCGGGAGGGCCTGGGATCACGGCTGGAGACAGCCGCAAAGGGTACGGCGACGTACAGAGCCGGCCCATGCCGCCTGTATCCCCCGCACGTTGGCATCCAGGAGCGCCCCACGTCGGCGCTGCCGGCCGTGCCCGCCTGGCGCTCGTACCACCGCACACCCTAGGCACCAACGCACGCGCTGCCGCCCTGCTGACACAGAGAACGGTCACTGCGTTGCCTGGACGTCGGGCATGCACTGGTCCATCGCCAAGGCCAGCAAGAGCATCATCAAGAGCGTCATCAGCGGCGAAGGCCTGGTCGCCAACTTCACGGGACCGGGCACCGTGTTCGTGCAGACGCGCTCGATCGAGAACCTGGCCAATGCGCTCATCCCCTACCTTCCGACGGGTGGCGGCGGTGGGGGTGGCAGCAGTGACGACTGAGCTGGGACGGTGCAGGCCATCAGGGCCAGCAGCGAGGCTGCTGGCTGCGCCTTGGCGCGAGTCTAGGTGGTCCAGGCCAGGGCCCACTGCTGTGCGACGAAGCGTGACTCAAGGGCGTGACTTGGGTTCTTGGGAAGTGGGGGTCTGAAGAGCATAGGAGAGAGGCGTGCTCTGTAACCCTTCGCGAAGGGCTGTGGCGCGTGCTTGTCGCTCGAGAGGTGGCCATCGTGTGGCGCTGCGTGGCGTTGGGGCACATCGTGTTACACTGACGCATACCGGTACATGCAAGAATACTGGCTTGATGTCTGCGTGTGTGTACTCGTACAGTATATAGCGCGCGCGATAAAGTGGTCGGATTCAGGAGCAGAAGTTGGCATGGGGGGTCGGGTTGCTCGCCAGCTTCCGGGGGCTTAAGTAATGGGTTCGCTGGTTACCCGCCTTGTAAGCACACACACTGTCAGCACTCGCTGCAATTTATCTTCACTTACACATTTGTATGCATTCACTGTTTAAACATTGCGAGTCCCTTTTGTTTCCGTACCGCACGTTGCAATTGAATTCGACGCACATCCAAACACGCTGAGCGTTGTCTACGCCGTGCTAGAAGTAGCATATTGTATCCGCGGTCACTGCCCGCGCTCGCATAGTCGCATTCCGGAAGTCCGCTGACTCACCACTCCCTTAAACAACTACGCCAACATATATAGTGGAGAGTCGGGGAGGCTTTATGGCAGCTGTCAGGGCCGCCGAGGCAGGCGAGCGTGAGCTGCCTGAAGACCTTCTCGGCGCCGTCTTTGCGCTCGGGGAGTGCTGCGACGTAGCGTCGCAACGACTAGTGTGTCGGCAATGGCGAGCGCTGCTCAGTCGTTCTCTGCCTCGTTTCTGCGTGCACCGAGCGACTCCCGACACATTTCGACTGGTCGAGGCAGCTACCGGCGCGACCGAGCTTGACCTATCGCGCGTCAATTCGCGGGTTGGACTGGCGGAGCTGCTTGAAGTCGCGAGCGGGTACGGGCGAGGGTCAGACAGGAGCGCTAGCGGTTGGCCGCCAGGGCTGCGTTGAAGCCAGCATAGCAAGCCAGTCAGGTGCATCGGTTGAGCTGTCACGGGTTTCCCGCAATTGTCGGGGTGATGCCACGCCCACGCAGTTCCGCGTATGCCCAATTAGCAACCCCGCATGTTGCCTAGCGTGCCTGTCGATGGTGAACACGGCTGCCCCGAACCTTTCATCGCAGGCTACCCCGCCTTCGCAACCTGGCAGTCAACTCTACAACACTGCTTCGGCCTGCGGGGGCCGCCGAGGGGCCCCTGCTTCTACCGGCGCAGCTGCCGGACCCCGTGGCGCAGGTCGACGCTGCGTCCGCGCCCAGCCAAAGCGCCAGGCCATCCGGGGATGCAGCGCCCCCGCCGCACGACGCCAGCGGCCCCCTCACAGCCCTGGCGCGCCTGGCCGCCCTCCGCCGCCTGGCGCTAGTGGACGCATCAGGCAAGCTAACCGGGCGCCCCGCAGCACCTCCCTCTCTCCCCCTCGTCCATCCGCCCCCAACCCGAGCCGCCGCGGCCGTCCGCATCAGCTCTGCCCCACATCTTCCCTCATGCCGCATCCCACGGTCCGCGTGCCCTTTTACCGGTACTCGAGAACTAGCCCGGAATTCATTTGAGGGTACCTGAGACAACCGCCACTACTAGCTGCCCTCGCACAATCCCGCTACCTACCCTCAACCCCTCACGCAGGCGACCTCGCGCCCGCATGGCGCCACACGAGCCCCCCGCCCCAGCCCCCGCCACACCAAGCGCAACCGCCCGCCGGCTCGCCACCTTTCTCCACGCCCGAGCCCGCTGCCGGCCGGCTGCCGTCCGAGCTGCTGGCGCTTAGCTGCCTGGAGCAGCTGCAGCTGGCCGGGCTGCCGCTGGCTCCGGAGCGCAGTGCGGCGCACAGACTGTCGGACCTGGGGCGCCTCTCCAGGTGGGCTAATCGGCGCCAAGACGCCGGCCGTATCGTAAACTAAAAGTGTCGGTGCAGGTGTAGCTAGTCGGTCCGTCAGATCGCCGCCTGAAGCTGGCGCTGTGTGTGCGGGTCAGACGACCCCAGCCGGCCTCCATGGCCCTAGCAGCCTTGAGGCATTCACGTGCCCCGCTCGCCCCCACGCCGCCTCGCCCTGTGCCCCGCAGCCTCCACCTGTCCGGCAGCGCGGAGCAGCTGGTGGCCTCCACCCTGCACCTCACCGCGCTCTCGGCGCTGCGCAGCCTGGCCCTCACCTGCACCGCGCCCGTGCAGCCGCCGCGTGCGGAGCCGCAGCCGCAGCCGCAGCCGCAGCCTCCTCTGGACGCTCCCGGCCAGGGCCCCGGCGCCGATGCGGCGCCGCAGCAGCTAGGCGCTCAGGGCCCGCCCGCAGCTGCTGCTGGCGCCGACGGCGCTGACCCCGCCCTGGGTCCTGGGCCCGGTCTGGGCCCCGCTGAGGGCGCGGTGCCGGCGGCGGGCGGCGCGCAAGGTCCCGCGTACCGGCAGGGCGGCGGCAGCGTGGGGCAGCAGGTGCGGCGCCTGGCCGTGGCTGCTGTGAGGCACTGTGATTTGGGAAGTAGCGGCCCCCGGCTCCATGGCGCACGCATGCCTGGTGCCGCGCTGTCCGCAGCCGCCGCCGAGCCGTGCTCCTTGGCTCGTGGCTCGTGGCTCGTGGCTCGTGGCTCGTGCCCCGGGCCCCGGGCCCCGGGCCCCGGGGCTCGTGGCTCGTGGCCCGGGCCATGACGTCCTCCACATGTAGGGCTAGCTTCTGCATGGAATTCCATGTCAAAGCGCAACCCCACGCACTCATGCGGCCCGGCAGGTGGTGGCCATGCTGCCGCCCAACTCGGTCATGTTTGTGGCGCTGCAGCGGCTGGCGGACAAGGGTGAGGGAAGGAGGGAACGCCAGAGCCAAGGCCAACACGGCGGCGGGCGGCGAGAGGGCGCACACGAACCCGCGTCCCGCGCCGTGGCATGCACGCTGCCCCCAGCCGACCGGCCCCATCCCCTTTGCCAACCCCATGCGCAGGGGTGGGCTTGACGTCGCTCAGCTACCGCGGCTGCTACCTTGTGCTGCCGCCGCCGCCGCTGCGCCGCTGGACGACCCTGGAGGCGCTTGACCTCAGCCACAATGCGCTCGTGACAGACCAGGTGGGTTGGGCCCGGGCTGCTTGGTGGGCGGGCTGGAGGGCCGGACAGCTGCGGGGCCGGACGGCGCCCTCCACGGTATGAAGTTGGCTTGGTTGCTTCCGGCAACCCAAGCGCGGCCAGTGGTGCACTCCCCTCCCCCTGCGCCGTGCCGTATCTCCCTTCACGTTGTCTTGCTGGGCTTCAGCCAGTGCGCTCAACACACTCCCTGCACTGCACGCCGCTGCCTCCGATGCAGGGCCTGCTGGGGGCCCAGCTGGCCTGCCTGACCCGCCTCACCAGCCTGGACCTCAGCGCCAACGCCCTGGGCGCAGTGCCGGCCGGCATCGAGGCGGCGCTGGGGCGGCTCAGGTGCGGCATGCAGGCGGCCTGCCCGCCTGCGCCTCTCCTTCCCGGCACATCCCCGCCTCCCCGCTGCGCGGGCCGCCCATCGCGGCCTGAGCCGTGCGGCCAGCTGCTGGTCTCCCCACGGCCTCGCCACGGCCTCCGCAAGCCACTTGGGGTGCTGGAGATCCTCCGCTTCAGCGGAGCCCCTCCTTCCTTGCCTGCCTTCCTGGCGCCCACCAGGAGCCTGGACGTGTCGCACAACACCATGTCCGACCTGCCGCCGGGCCTCAGCCGCCTGAGCGCCCTCACGCGCCTGGCGGCCGCCGGCAACCGGCTCACGAGCCTGCCGCCGCAGCTGACGGCGCTGGCGGCGCTGCGGCACCTGGACGTCAGCGGCAACAGGTGCGGACCGCCCCGTCCCATGGCTGCGCATCATGGGCATCCTTGCCCATGCGTGCCTTTGCGCTTCTCTGGCGTCCGTTCGTCCGTGCCCGTGCCCGACGGCTGTCCTCGCGGCCGCTGATGCGCTCCGTGTTACCTCCTGCCCCACCGCCGCCCGCAGGCTGGCTCGCCTGCCTCCGCGGCTGTGGCGCCTGCGGTGCCTGGACACGCTCCTGGCAGCACGCAACGAGTGAGGCCTGGGTCGGGCGCGCACGGGGCTCGCGGCCCTCGGGTATGCGGTCCCCACAACCTCCGCCCGGGGGGACGGACGCACACGGGCGAATGCGGTGCTAGGGCTCATCACACACGGCACGCTCCTGCAACCGCCGTGACACCGTACCACACCCAGCCAATGTGCGCCGGCTGACGCTGCCCCACCGCCCGCTCCGCCGCCGCCGCCCCACCTCCAGGCTGAGCCACCCGCTCGACCTGCTGCCCGGGCGGCCGCCCGCCGGCCCCCCGGACGTCGCGGCGGCCGGGCCCCCGGACGTCGACTCGCCGGGGCTGCCCGTGCCGTGCGGCCCCCCGCCGCTGACGCACCTTGACATCAGCTCCAACCACTACACCACACTGCCGGCCCACGTGCTGGGCCACCTCACGCGGCTGCAGGTGGGGGCGTGGGATACTTGATGGGTTGCTGGGCTTTGGGCAGCGCGGCGCTGGGTACGGGGTGCACGGGCGGATGCGGGCCGCCTCCCGCGCTTGGCTGTGCCGGGCAGCGTGGGCGAGCAGGGTGCAGAGCACGGCTGTGTTGGGGCTGACGGCAGGTAGGGTGCTTCTAGGGCCCCCCGCCCCGGCCGTACAGATAAAGGGATACATAGCCGACGTCACAATAGATGGACTGTGGGGCCCCCGTCACACGCGCCTGCCTGTCTGTCTTCCGCGGCTTGCCGCCGTCCCCCACCCGCCAGGTCCTGGCGGGTGGCCGCAACTTCTACAGCTCCATGGAGCCCCCACCGCCGCCGCACGCCGCCCAGGGCCCACAGCCCGTGCCAGCGCCCCAGGCCCAGCCGGGCTCGGAGGCGCACCCCGCTCGGAGGCAGAGCCCCGCGGCCGACGGCGCCGCCGGGGCCGCGCCCCGCTTGCTGCCGCGCGCCGACCACCCGGTTGCGGCCCAGCTGGCGCCGCTGCGGCGGTGCCTGGCGCAGCTGGACCTCAGCGGGGCGCTGGGCTGCGGGGCGGTGGGCGCTCCCATGCTGGGCGCGGTGGCGGAGCTGAGCGCGCTCACCTGCCTGAGGGTGAGGGGGGGTGGCGGTCGTGGGTGGCGGGGAAAGGATGGGGTCGGGTCGGGTCGGCGCCAGCTGCCGCAGCTCCTGACTACCCACACACGGCCACGCCCATGGCAACTCCCTCGGCGTTCCCCCCCATGTGCCCCAACCTGCGCGCCCGTTCCCTCCTCCGCCACTGCCCCAGGCCCAGTCCAACGCCCTGGCCTCGCTGCCCGCCGCCTGGTCGCGGCTGACGCGCCTGCAGTGCCTGGACCTGGCCCACAACCGCCTCGCCACGCTGCCGCCCGGCCTGGCGGCGCTGGGTGGGCTGCGCACCCTGAGCCTCGCCGATAACTGCCTGGCCGTGCTGCCGCCGGGGCTGCTCGGCCAGCGGAGCCGTGCTGCCGCCGGAGCCGCCGGCAGCGATAGCGACCAGAGCGGCGGGCCCGAGCATGGGCCCGCGGGCGGAGGCGGAGGGGGCGGAGGGATGGAGGGCCTGCCGGGTCTGACGGCGCTCACGTGCCTGGACCTGTCGTCCAACCTGCTGGCGGGGCTGCCGGCCGACACGGGCTGCGGGCTGGGCCGGCTGCGCACGCTGGACCTGCACCATAACTCGGTGAGGGAGCGAGAGGCGCGGGGGCAGGGCACGTCATACCGGTAGCCCACTGGAAGCTTAGTGAGGAACTTCATGACGTCCCCTTTTGCCAAGGGCGTCTGCTAGGGCCTCTTGCCGTGGCCGTGCAGCCACTGCGTCACGTGCCACCGCGCTGTCGCCACCCACGCCCGCCCCCTCCCGCCCGCTCGCAGCTGACGGGCCTGCCGCCCGGCCTGGCGGCCGCCACGTGCCTCAGCCGCCTGGACGTCAGCCGCAACCGTGGGCTGAGGGCGCTGCCGGCGGGGCTGGTGGGGGCCCTGGCCGGGCTGCAGGAGCTGGTTGTGGGGGCGGAGCTGGCGATGGCGGAGGTGGCGGAGGACGGGGCTGCGGGAGGCGAGGCGCTACAGCTGGCGGCGCTGGCGGCGCGCGGCGTGAGCGTGAGCATCATCGTGGCGTGAGGCGGCGCTGGGTGCGTGGAGGGAGGTGCGGGGGGGACTGCGGCAAGCGAGGGCGGGCTGGGCGGGCTGCGGTTCGCCCGCGAAGGGGCTGGCACTGCTGGTTGGGAGCTGCGTCATCGGGCGCCGCGGTTGTCGGAGTGGAGCTGCTGAAGCGTTGCCGATACCTTGCAACGTCAAAGCTTCACGAGGCAACGCCGCACAGGGCCGCGTACATAAGGCCTCATCCGGCAAGCCGGTTTGCACGACAGCACGACTGCCCGCCAAGCACATGCCCCAGCGGCCCCTGCTGCACACCGGCCTGACGCCCGTCAGCGCCTGCCGCCGCGCGTCCCGGCGACACAATGCCCATTCCGCGTGCAGATCGACCAGCATCTGGCACAGCGCAATCCTTGCGTCCACACATTCGTCCCGTTCCCGCTCGCCACGCCGCGACGGCGGCTTACAGCACGGCGTCGTGTGCAGGGAATGGCCAGCTGCCGGCGAGCGGTCACACCTGCAGCCCCGCAGTAGCGCCCAGTCGATGAATGCAGCTCGCGCCCCAGTCCGCAGCGGTGGCACGAGGCCGCAGCAGCTCAAGCCCACATCCTGCCCCCACACTGCACCTGCACTTCCCGTCAGCCATGAAAGAATGCGTCACCCCAGCACCCAGCAGGCAGCCTTCGCCGCTGCGCCAGCGCCGCCGTCTCCCGCTCAAACGCCCAGCAGGGGCAGGAGCTGCGCCAGTGGCGTCAGCGGCAGCTTGCAGCACACCCACAGCCCCGCGCAAGAGCCCGCCGCCGCCGGCAACCGCGCCGCCGCCGCCGCGTCCACCACGCCACGGCCGTCACGCACCGCCGCCAGCAGCGCCGCCGCCGCCACGTCGCGGCCTCGGCCGCCGCCAGCCTCGCCCTCCGTCAGCACCGCGATGAGCGCCGCGCCGCCGCTCTTGCGCCGCCGCGTCTGCTGCCGCCGGCTCCGGCCGCCACCGCCGCCGCCGCTGGCGGCGGCCCGCTCGGGCTCCCGCCGCAGCGCCTCCGTCAGCGCGCTGCCGCAGTGCCGCACCAAGCCCCTCGCCAGGCGGCCGCACAGCCGGGCGCGCGACTCCGTGACGCCCGCGTCCTCCCGATACGCCTCCGCCGCCGCCAGCAGCAGCTCCGGCGCCTGCACGTCCTCTGCCAGCCACCGCCGCCAGCCTGCCAGGTCCTCGCCGCCGCCGCCTCCGCCGAGCCCCGCCTCCACCGCGGCCTCCTCCACCCGATCCACGTGGTCCAGGGCCGTGGCCAGCAGCGGCAGCAGGTCGTCCAGCACGTCCCCCGCCACAGCGCCCGCCTCGCGCCGCATGCAGCACGCGCAGGCCGACCGCCGCAGCCCCGGCACCGCCGGCAGGAAGCGGCGCAGCGCCGCCGCGCCGCCAGGCAGCCACGCCCACAGCGCCGCCAGCAGCATCCGCCGCAGCCGGGCCGCCGGGCCGCCGGCGGCGCCCTGCGGCGGCGCCGCCGCCGCCCATTCCAGGTGGTTTAAGAGCGCCTCCAGTGCGCCCCACAGCGGCGCCAGCTGCGTCATGGCCGCCATGACGTCGGAGGGCGGCGGGGCGCGAGCGTGAGACACCATGGGCTCCACCAGCGCCGCCAGCAGCGACCCGGCCTCGTGTGGGTCGGCGTAGGCAAGCAGCCAGCCCAGGTGCGGCCATGCGGCCAGGTTGCAGGAGATTAGCGTGGCGACGTTGGCGACGGGGTTGGACCGCGGAGCGGCCAGCAGGCGTGCGAGGCAGGGCAGCAGGCCGGCGGCCAGCGCGCGCCCCACGTCGGGTGGCGGTGCGGCCGGCAGCGCGCCTGGGGCGTGGCGGGGGAGGAGAAGGGCAGGGTTGGGGGTCACAGGCCAGCGACCTCGCAGGGCGCCGTACCAAGGAGGACCGCTTGCTGCACAGCTGGCACGGCACGGGAGCGCCCAACCCGCAACCCTTAAGGCGAATGGACCAGTCAAGCCTGGCCTAGAGGCCGCACAGGGCGGCAGCGCGGTCCCTCTCACGTGGCAGCGGCGACGCGAGCTGGACGCACGACAGGCCCTCCTCAAGCAGCCGGGGACACCGCCAGCAGCGACTCGCAGCTCAGCGCCGCCACGCCCGCCCGCCACCAACCGGCTGGCCGCGGCACGTCCGTCCCGCTCTTGCCCTCGGCGCCGCCGTCGCGGCCGTGAGAGCCGCCGCCGCTGCTCCCGCCAGCGTGTGTGCCGCGGCGGCGGTCGGCGCGGCGGCTGCCGCCAGCCGACGCGCCGGCGCGCGGGCCGCTTGCCGGGCCGCGGCCCTCGGCCGCTGCCGCGGCCCTGGCGGCGGCCCTGGCGGCGGCCTTGGCGGCAGCGGCCTTGGCCTCCTCCCCTGCGACGAGCTCACCGAAGGCACCCATCACCAGGTCCATGACCTCGGTGGCCGCCTCCGCCGGTAGCGACATCGAGCGCGCCAGGCCGCCCCGCGCCGGCGGGCAGCCAGCGGCGCCGCTGGCCGTGAGTGCGGCAGCGGAGCCGGAAGGGGTCGAGGCGGCGGAGCTGCGTGTGGCGCTGCCGTCCGCGGCGGATGGGGAGGTGCAGGACGGTGCGAGGCACTCGAGCACGCACAGCGCCTGGGCGCCGGCGAGGCACAGCGCGTAGGCGGAGCTTTGCGGCAGCCAGGACTCGTAGATGACGTTGACGCCCCAAGCGCTGAGGACACGCACCGCGCGCCGCGCCCGCGCCTCCGCCGCCACGGACCACGGTCCCGCCGGAGCCGCCGGAGCCGCCAGAGCCGCCGGAGCTGCCGGAGCCGCGGCGTACGGCCGTGCTGCCGCCGCGGCCGCCGCGGGGCGCTGCTGCAGGTCATCGTCGCCGTCCTGGGGCAAGTGGCGCGAGCAAGGGCCAGCTGTGGTCCAGGTGGCCTGCAGCCAGCAGCTAGCCACGACGAAGGGCACCTAGGTGCTGGCCACCTGCCACCGCCATGGCGTGGGCGAGCAGATGGTTGTACGTGCAGGTTCGGATCTACGATCCCGGCAGCCAGTTTGTGGCACCACACATGTGGTGAAGTATGGTGCTGTCCCACCTGCAGCGCGGCGGCTGCCAGCAGGAACTGCAGCCCGGGGGCGCCCGTGACGGCGGCCGCCGCCTCGTGGGCGCAGGCCAGGCCCATCCTGCAGCTGACAGCGTTGCTGTCGGCCGCGATGTGCGCCGCCAGGCGCTGCAGCTCCCAGAAGCAGCCGCACAGCGCCGCCGCCGCCAGGGCCTCGGGGCCCGAGCCTGGCGCTGTCGCCGAGGGCGATGGCGGTGGCGACGGCGAGGCGCGCGCGGTTGGGGCCGAGGCGGAGGTGGACCCGCCGCACCCGGCAGCGGGTGGCGGCGCGGTAGCGGCGCCGCAGCCGCCGGAGCTGACTCCCTGGCCGCCCTCACGTGTGCTGACGCAGCCCACGCTGGCGCCAGCACCCACGCCGTGCTCCCCGCGCAGAGCGGCATGTTGTCGATGGCTGCATCTATGCCGGGGATGGTGGTGTCCAGCAGGGCCGTCGCGAGGGAGCTGTACGCTTGGCGCTCTTCGGCTGTTGGCGAGTCGTTTGCTGCGCACAGCAGGTTGGGTAGCAACTTGAACAGCGGCCCGCATTTCCGCGTCGTCCACAGTTCACGCGCAGACTGCCATGCATTCCGCAGCTGCTCGCAAGCAGTTGACAACTCATTTAAGGTTAGTCTGGTTTGCCCTGAAGCAGTGAGAGCTATGAGGAGCTTGGTCGCGGAGTGCGTCACCAGGCGCCAATCACATTGCGCTGCTATCGACGCCATGATAATGTGCTCCAGAGGGTGCCAGAGCAATGCGCTGGGGGCTTGGAAGCGTTACAGGTGGAAACATGTCAGGTTGGCGGGAGCGCGACGCTCATAAGATTGGCCTTAGTAGAGTTGCAGTATGGAGCGTATGATTTGCTTGGTAACTGGTCGACATGAACATTCGACAGGTGAACAGCCGTTGACAGCTTTTAACCACGACACGACACGGTTTACATCCTGGTTAACCCCAGCCCTCTCCCCGCGAACCCACCCCTCCGCCGCACACACATTGAGTACGACGCTGCCGGGGGCAAACTCGACGTGCGCATAGCGTACCAAGGCGCTCTGCCGACTTCCTATCCGGCTTGGACCGATTTATCTTCGGCTGTGTGTGACGGCAGGGCGCTGCTCTTCACAGCTGTGCCCTTGTAGCCGGCTTTCACTCAGCTCGCAACCTCACTGTGCTAGAGGCTGCGTGAGTGCACCGCTGGGTGTGGTAACGAAGCCAGGCTGGACCTGCCTGGTCGCAATACAGACCCCATCCCGGAAAGGCATGTTAAGGGGTGGCGTATTTTGGGGTATTAAGGAGTGGTCCAAGTTATCAATCTTCCTTTCCACCCCGAGTAGTGGGCCACCTGCCTACGAAATCCCTAACATGAGATGCTGTGGCACGAACGACAGCCGTTTGTCGGACCAGGCGTTACATACCGCATCTGACCTGCCAACGTCAACCTACGTCAACAACTCCCAACTTCTTTCTTCTTCTCTACCTACCTCCTTTCTCCACAACATAATTATGCCTACGCGCCACCCTGCTGTGCCGCAGCAGCCAACCCAACAACGTCAAAACCGTCTTCTCATCCACAACACCTTCTACCTAGGCATTGTATCTCATGTTGCTAAGCCGCCACTTCACATCTTCTCGGGCTGGTCGCCCATCTTGACCAGGGGCTCAGCAAACCACTGGATGTCGTTCTCGGCCAGGAACCTGGGGGGTGAACAAGCAGGATAGTGGGGAGGGGTTTAAGGGTGTAGGACAAGGGAGGAAGCGCAAGCGGATGCCGACTTGCCGAGTGCTCAGCAGGAGCTGTACGTTACAGCAGAACAACAGCCATATACGACAGCGCCCATGCTCACTTGCGCAGCTTGCGCACGTGCTTGGTCTGGAAGTGGTCCATGTAGTCGTTGTAGCTCTCCCAGGTGCCGTACTGCGTACGGCAGTGGGCAGGGATTGCAGGGCCTCACTCATAGCATATCAACGACGCGTGCCAGGCATCATCGAACAACACCGACAATACCCCCCTCGCCTCCTACATGAGCAGCTAGGTGCTCATATGCCCAGGCAAGCGACTCACGGCGATGAAGTGGTGGTTCATGGTCGCGAACTTCCGCAGCCTGAGTGCAGGTGGTAGGCATGGGAGCAACAAGCAAGAGCCACGGTATGGTGACGCTTCCGGGGAGCGAGCGAGCGAGCACCAAAGGGATGGGACTCGCACCCTTGAACCACGCACGCACGGCCTGCGCCGGTGCGCCCGCTGCTGCTGCTGGCGTGGCCGCGCACCCGCCCCACCCCGGCCAGTGCTTACGAGTAGATGGTGTTGCCCTTCTCCTCCCACACGTCTTCAGCGGTGTCCATCCAGGCGTCCATGAAGTCCTCGTGCTAGTGGGGGCGGGGCGAGGCGGCGGCAAGGCGCCAGCGGGCACGCGTCGGGCCTGGGGGCAGGGTCGCAGGCGTCCACCCGCAGCCCCACACCCGCACGCAATTGTCCTCACCACCAAAACACACACGCACACCCCGATTCCCCTTCCTGCCTCCCTTTCCTCCCCCGCCCGCTCCCTCACCATGCTGGGCGGCACGTGGTATTGGATGACCACGTGAGCCATCATGTCCCGCGGGTCGTCGCCGCCCTTGCCCTTGCCCTTCTTCTCAACCTGGTCCTGGGGTACGAGTGGGGGGGGGCCAAGGCCGAAGGAGGGAGGCAGCGCTTGGGGGGGGGGGGGCATCCGAGGTAGCCGACCGCCGAGGCGCACACATTCCGCCTCGACTCGCCCTGCTGCCAGCGCGTGCAGCCGCCTGCTGCCCTCCTCCCGCGCTGCCCGCACTCACGCGCATGCGGGCGGCGTTGTCGGTGATGTTCTTCAGGGGGAACATGTGCCACTGCGGGGAGGGAGGGAGGGGCGGCAGGGACGGGGGACAGCAGGGGCTCAGGAGGCGAGGACGAGCCTCTGGCACTGCACGCAGGCCCGCTCAACCTCCTGCCGCAACCCACATTCCCCTCTTGCGCACGCTACCCTCCCCCCCTTCGCCCCTCCGCCCCACCATGATGTCGTTGTCGTCCAGCCAGTCCAGCCACTTCTCGGTGTGGCCGGAGCTGATGGCAGGCGGAGGCGGCGGGAGGGAGCGGGCAGAACGTGGCGAGGGGGAAGGGGTCAGTGTCGGGCGCAAGGCCGGCGGGACGACGGAGCGGCGGAGGACAAGAGCTTCAAGCTTTGCACACCAACCTCGCGCCCACGAGGTCTCACAGCTACATCCTTCCCTCCCGCTCCCTTCCCCTTCTCTGCCCCTCCGCCCCCTTCCCCCTTACGTGAAGTGGTCCATGTAGTCCTCATAGGTCTCCCACTCGCCGTACTGGGGGAGGGGAGGGGAGGCGAGGAGGAAAGGGAGGGGAGGGAGGGGTGGACCAGTGGGCACGACGATGCTCGGCGTCCGGCCCCGCCGGCTGGTGACGGGAGCCTCCGGCCCCGCACTCTCCCGGCTCCCGCCACGCAGCGACCTTGCTTCGGCCCTCCCTATTGCCCTCCCCCAAGGCAAACCCACCACCCAGAAGAAGGTGTTGTCACCCATGGTCTTCTTGAGGTCGTAGATGAGGTTGCCCTTCTCGTCCTGCGTCTTGTCCTGCAGCTCCATCCTGCAGGGGGTGGGAGCGGGTGTGGAAGGGACGAGAGGCAGCAGGGAGAGGGAGCAGGGAGGGGCGCATCGTGAGCCAGGTGGCGAGGGAGCACGCAGGAAAGGTTCGCCCGGCGAAGATAGCATGCGCTTCCGGATATCCGGCCGCTGCCGCGGGCGCCGGTGCCCTACTGCACTGCGAATGGCCTGACCCCGCCGCCCTGCCGCCTTGCCGCACCACTTGCTGATGAAGGTCTCCTGCATGGAGGGAGTAACCTCGTACTGGAGGGGGGAGGGAGGGAGGGGATGGGCACGGGGAGAGGGGGGTCGCGAGTCGCGGTCGGCGCGGAGCAGCAAATAAGCAAGCCGCCCCTACCTTGATGGCGATGATGGCGTTGGCCTCCTCCTCGTCCTCCTTGTGGTGCTTGCCGCGGCTCAGCAGGCTCTGGCTCAGCCACTGCGGGGCAGGGCGCGGGGGCGGAGCGGGGCGGGGGCGGCAGCAGCGGGGAGGGTGGCACAAACGGGCAAGAGAGGCACTGGCGCGGCGTCAGCAGCCGGTGGGGCGGCGGGAGCGGCGGACGCTGCGGCCGCGGAGCCCGAGGCGCGGCGCAGGCGGCGGGCGTGTCGACGGCGGCATGGGCGGTTGTGCAGACCCGTGGGTCCCGCATCACAACGACGCGCCCCAGCAGCGTGCGCCGCGACGCCAGCCATACCCCTGGGTCGCGGGCGTTCCCTGCTCGCATCGCGCATCGCAAAGAGCGGAACAGCCTGCGACGCCAGTCCGCGTCGCTGCCCCTCTCGCGTCACGCACAGCCCTCGCTGCCCCTCTCTCGCGCCGAGCACACACACGCACGGCGCCGCACCTTGAGCGCGCCGGTCTTGTCGGCGGCGACGCGGTCCTCCCAGCTGGCCACGCGGCCGGCGGCGGAGGCGGGGCAGCTCACCAGCGCGCACACGGCCAGCAATAGGCCGGCCGCCAGCGCCAGGCTGCGGCGCGGGTACGCCATAGTAGCTAAGGGGGCGCCCTTCGGCTGGCGAAGGAAAGTGCGCAGGACGGGTAACAGGGGTTGCTGTGTGCGCAGAGGGGTTGTCGCGGCTGGGTTGACGGCGCTCGGGGGCCCTGGCAGTGATACAAGGAAGGGCCCTTGTGGGTTGATTAAGTAGGGGGGTGGGGGCCCATGCAGTTTGCCGACACGCGCCCTCATCCCGGTTTCGCGCGTGCTGCGTGGCCGTGGAGCACGCGGCCGCGTCGACGGGGCTCGTCGATTACGGCGCAACGAGCGCTATCGGCTGGGCAGAAGCGCAGGCGCAATGCGCGGGGCGCGGCAGCAGGGGTGCGGTGTTTCGGCCGCTCGCAAACCGAGTCACGGCATGGCACGTCAGCCTCACGCCAACCTTATCATAACCTTGCTGGCGCCGCGCTGCTGAGGTCCACGCCGCGCCGCGACCGTGCCGCCTCACGCCGCGCTGGTGCAGCAAAGCCGCTGCACGTGCGCTGGCGTTGCCGCAAGCGTGTCACGGCCCGGCTTGCAGCTCGCGGCGACAGCCGTCTGGCGGTGCGGACCAGCCAGCAAGGAGCTCTCTTTGCGAGCGGCACAAGAGCGCGGCACACGTGCGGTGCTCTCCCTTCTGTTGTACTCCGCATGGCCCCGGGCCCCGAGGCCGGGCCGGGTGCCCTTCTTGCGCCACCAGGCCCAGCCCAGCCCAGCCCAGGAGGCCTCCTGGCCCAGGCCCAGCCGTCGCCCCCGTCCGCAGAGCCCCCGTCCGCCCCTGCCCGCCGCGGCACGCGCGCAGCCCCATGCGGCCCACAACGTCGTGCAGCCTCTACACCGCGAGGCCCCCACGGGTTTCCAGGGCTCGCAGACGGCCGACCGCGGTGCAGCTCTCCCCAGGCGCTCTCCCCGAAGGTCCACTGCGCCCGCACGTAGCCGCAACACGCCGCAGCCGCGCAGCCTCTGTGCGCCCTCGAGGCCCAGCCGTGCGGTTCCTGGCGGGCTCCCCCGGCCGCACCACACCCGCCAGCGGCACGCCACCGTGGCGATACACCGCCAGCAGCCCTGGCCCCGCCACGCCACAGCCATGCCGCCCCCAACGGCACGTCGCTTGGCCTGCGCGAGTGCTGCGACCCAGGCTCCGGGGCCGCGGCGCCGGCGCGGGAGGCACCGCGACCGACCATCGTGATCCCGAGCCCAGCCCTCAGTCAGCCCCCGCGCCCAGGTCCAGCCTGCTGCGGCACTGAGCTCGTCGGCGCTGCCTCGGCGGGTCGAGGCCAGGCAACGTCCCTGGCCCCGCTCGGGCGGGCGCCGCGCCGCGTTCGGCTGGCGTGCGATCCGACCCACATCGCGACGGGAGCTCCTGGCTCGCACCGCGATGACCGCGCCCGCTGGCCAGCGCACGTGCACAGCCCGTCTTCCTTGACGGCCCGACGGTTTCCCACGGAAAATGCCTAATGCGCCCCCGCCAGCCGCGAGTCCTGTCCCCAAGCCATCCCGGCGGCCAGCGCCGTCGCCGCTCAGCGGCCTGGCGGGTTCCCGCCTTGTGCCCACGATATCCGCAAGTCCATGCGCATCGCGTCCGCCGCCGCTGCGCAAGCTCTGCTGCGCCGGCTGGCGGCTCCCGCGCCACGCCACGCCGCCGCTGCCGCCCGCCGCCAGCGGCCGTCCGCCGCCAAGCCGCGCCACGCCATGCCGCCATCACCCGTGGCGCACCTTGATGCCCTTGTTCTCCAGGATGTCCTGCAGGAGAGGAGTCGGAGGCATCACTTCATGCAGACGTGAAGCGGGCAGGCAAAGAGGCGGCGCCAGGGAGGCAGGACAGCGGTGTGAGCGGCGGTGGCCCAAGGCGGGGCTTCCTCGTCTGGCTTCCCAGCATCCCGCCGCCGTTGCGCGCTCCGCCTCAGCCTGCATCAGCGCACCTGCAGGTCGTCCGGCATCTCCTCGTTCACCGCCATGGCGTAGCATCCCGGCACGTACTTGCCTGCGGCGGGCAGGGCGGAGGAAGGCAGGGCGAGGAGGTTGGATGACGGCGGACGGGTGGACTGAAGCAGGGGAGCAGGTGGCTGTGTTGCGCGCTGGCCGAGGCGCAGCGCGGGGGTAGCCTCGCCTTGCGGCGGATAGGGCCGGCGGCCCTCGGCCCACGGCGCTCACCCAGGTGCAGCCACTTGCACGCCCAGCTCGTCTTGGGGTCCACCACGGAGATCATGCTGGAGGGAGGAAGGATAGCAATAGCCGGGTGTAAGAAGGCACCGGGGCGTCGTGGCGGGGGCCCTGAGCACCCGCCTCACCCGGAGAAGTTGGGCGTGGTGAAGTCCTCGAACGAAATGCTAGGGCCCATAATGTTCTTGCAGTTTTCACACCCCATGTCTTGAAACTGCGGGTAGGATATCCAGTCAAGCAGCAGCGAAGGCGAGGCAAGATGCAGGGATGTGCCCGCACCTGGTTCCTGGACTTGACTAGTCGGCAGACATAGCAGCATACTAGGGTCTTGTTGGTGAGCGCGAAGTCAGAAGGGTCGCGGTTCGGCTCGTTGTGTGCGGGTACCTCGGCGACGCGGTCCATGTTGCCGCAAGCACCCGCAGCGTCTGCGCTGGCAGTGTCCTCGACTCAACACACAGTGCCTCAATCGCGCGGCAGCGCTTGGGTTGCTAGCAAAGCAGATGGTCGTCTTGGCGCCGACGCAACCAACGCCGCTGAAAGGGTAAACGATATTGGCAGGATGCTACAGCAGCGCGTGGAGAGTGTGAGGCTTGTGGCTGGCGCTGAGGATTGTGGGGTCCGGTCGAGGGTCCGCGCCGACTCATACACACACGCCGTACGACCATTGTTTGCGCCATCCCTAGTCGCCAATACGGCTTCCTCACATCCGATACCACGCGCCCTCCTCGTCATCGTCCATTCCGTGAGAGCTCAGCCCATCGCTAGTATGCTTAGCCGATTACCAGCACGCATCCCTCAAGCCGACCTCATCCTCGATACCCCTGCCGCTTCCTGAAACGCGCACTGCCTGCCCTTCCCTGCTGTCCCCAGCCCCAACAGCCGGGGGCTCTACTTGAGCATGGCCTTGGCGATGTCACTGACGGTCTTGTTGTCGGCGCGGCCGCCGGTGCGCGCCGTGACGGCCTTCATGACCGCGCCCATGGCCTTGGGCCCCGTCAGCCCCAGCTCCGCAATCACCTGCGCCACCACCGGGCGGGGAGGCAGGGAGGGCGCGAGGGGGCGCGGGAAAATGAGCGCTGAGTTGAGCCTCTGGTGCAACCACCGCGTCTGCCGCGGCGTACCGGTATGCCAGCCAAGAGCCGATGCCCTTGTCACCCCGGCGCAGGCACCCATCCCGCGGCGATGCCTCTACGAGTGCCCTGGCCTGCCCCCACTTTCCATGCCCACACCGGCCTGCGCCTCGGTTTGCCCGCGCACCTGCCCGGCCACCCTGCGTCGCCAGTCCTCGCGACGCACCCCTGCACCAACCCTGGCTACTGGCAGCCCCGACCCGGCCCCCGACCCGACCCAACCCGACCCTCGCTCCTCGCTCCTCGCCGCACCCTGCAGCAGCCCCACACAAACCCCAGCCCAGCGCCACGCCCACCTGCGTCACCACCGCCTCCACCTCCTGGCGGCTTAACTGCGCCGGCAGGTAGCCCTCCAGCAGCGTCAGCTCCGTCTGCGGCACACAACAGGCACCGCGGCGTTGGGGCACTCTGGCTGCAGCGCTGCACCGCCCTCCATGCTCGCGTCACACGGCGAGCGGGTGGGACGCAGGCTGTCAGTGATCCCGCCAAGACGGGCACTCACGTAGAGCCTGGCCCTGGCGGCCCCCTATCCCAGGGGGACTCAGGGCCGCACCGTGCCGCTACCGGCCCGGCCTCGCCCCAGCTTGGCCCCAGCCCGGCAGCAGCCTCCCCACAGCCACCAGCGCCAGCTCTGCCAGCACAGGGCACCCAGCCGGGCCGCACCCCAGCCGGGCCGCGCCTTAGCTGAGCTCCTTGGCGATCACCTCCTTAACAAAACACAGAGCCTCCCGGTTGCCTATCCAAGTATCCATACATGTAGCATATCCACATGCATGTCTGGAGAGCAGGCCACCCAGGCGCCGCACCCCGGCCGGGCCGCACCTGCTCCTTGGCCACCAGGTCCTCGCGGCCGCCTGCCATGTACGAGTCGATCGAGTCCTTGCGCTGCTTGACCATCTTCTGGACCACCTGCGGGCCCCGGGCCGCCAAGCGGGGGAGGGCACAGCCGCGCAGCAGCGGAGCGGGGTGAGGCGCCACATGGGCGGGCCCGCCTGCGTCCGCTTAGCACGGCGCCCCCCCTACCGCGCGTGCGACTGGCCCCGGCAGCACCACCGCGCACGTCAGCGCGGCCCCTGCCTCGGCAGCGCCCCTGGCGGCCCTCCCGGCTGCGCGCCGGCCTCCTCGTGGTCCGCCTGTGCGCACAGCTGCTCGGATGGCAGCGGTGCAGCTTGGACGCATGCGCTCCACGGCATCGTGTCGCGTCTCGCCGACAACCCGTCCCCGCCTCCCACGCACCTGCCAAGCACCTCCCACCTCCCGCAGCCCCCGTGCCCACCTTGATGACCTCGTCATCGCTCATGGTGCCGCCGCTCTCGCGCAGCTCGATCTCGCGCTGCTTGATGGCCGCGTTCAGGAAGCGGATCGCGTCCAGCCGCGCCTGCGGTGCGGGGGAGCGGGGTGCGGTGGGGAGGAGCGGGGTGCGGGGTGCTGGCATGTGTGGGCGCACTGGCTCCTGCCCCCCTTGCTGGCTCCTGCCCCCCTAGCGGGCTCCTGTCCGCCTAGCGGGCTCCTGCCCCTGCGGCACCCCGCATCCGACTGGGCATGCGCGGGAGCGCGGGCGGACTGCCGGGGCGCAGAGCGCTGGGCGCGTGGGACCACGTGGGACCACGCCCACGTGCGCACACGTGCGCCCACGTGCGCGCCAACGCAGCGGCTGGCCTGGGCCGCGCTGTCGCCAGGATCCAGCCGCGTAGCGCGCGGGCTGGCAGTGGGGAGGCATGCTAGCCGGCGCTAGGGGGGGCGAGCTCGGAGCCGCTTGCGGGCCCCAGCGGCACTTGCCACCCGGGGCGCTGGGCGCTAGGCGCTGGGGCGCTGGGGCGCTGGCAGCGGCAGCAAGTAACGGGCACTTGGGCAGGCGTTGGCAGGTGTTGGGTGGGCGCTGGCAGGCGCTGGCTTGGCGGCCCAAGCGCAGGGCGGGGCGCACCGCGTCCTTGGCCTTCATGGCTTCCTTCATGTCGGACTTGAGCCGGTCCACCAGGCTGCCACCTCCCCCTGGTGGGCGAGTAAGATTGGTGTTTTTGTGGCAGGGGTTGGCACTGGTGTTGCGTATCAGGGGAGCGCGGTCGGGGCGCTCGAGGAAGCCATGTAGATGGGCGCTTGCCCAGGCTGCACGACACGGGTGCGGCGGCGGCACCGGCCATAGCGTGGGTGGGTGCACAACCGGGGCATATGGGGGCACTCCGCACCTGCGCCTGGCGCAGCGGCCGCGGCGGCCGCGAAGCCACGCTGTGGGCGTGACGCCAGGTGTGCGGGTGCGGGCAGGGCGGGGCCGGCCGTCAGCGGCTGCGCGCGCCGCAGAGGAGCCACATGCGCTTCCAGCGACGAGGCCGTCAGTTGGCGTAGCCTAGACGCAAGGCGCGAGGCGCGCGCAGACATAGTGGAGGTGCGTGCGAGCATTGTTGTCGACGTGAGCACAGAATCGCTGGGGCGGCGTATGCGGCCTTTATGTATTGGTATGCAATATGGGGAAGCGTCGCGCCTTCATGGAGTATCACGCCGTGCTAAGATCGGGAAAGCAGCGTGGAAGGCTGGAAGCCCGACGTCGTCAGGAAGCAACGCGACAAACCCCGTGACCCGACAGCACAAAGCTCACACTCAATCCTATTGACTGGTTCCCGGCTGTTCGAGAAGTCTTTCGTAGCGGCATCGACAGCCAGCGTTCGCAAGCTTTTTCTATACCTGCCTGCGCGCAGCCCAAGCTCCCCCCAATGGACTTGTTAGGCGCCTACAGCGACTCGGAAGGCGACGACAAAGCCAACGACAGCTCCAACCTGCCGGACGAAGCGGGGAATTTGGGGGCCCCTCCGCCCCGGCCGGCTGTCCGCAACGCAGCGCCCGACCCTGAGCCCCAGCCGCCCCCGCCCAAGCTCTTCAACCCCTTCGCCAGCGAGGAAGCCGGCGCAGGCGCAGTGCAAGCCGGGTACGCGCGCCCCTGCTGCTCCACCCCATCGCCCTGCTGCCCCTGCGGCCTGCTCGCCCACCGCCCCTCGGGCCCCTCCCCTCCTCACCTGTCGCCCCGCCGCAGCGCCTCGCCCTCCTCCGGCGGCACCAAGCGGGCCCACGTCCAGGTCACGGGCGCCGGCCTGAGCCAGCAGCCGGCGCCGCTCAAGGCTTCGCGCACCTCGCCCGCCGGGCCCAGCGCGGCCGGGCCCAAGCCCGCGTTCAACACGCACCTAGTGCCGCCGCAGCTGCGGCAGGGCAGGTGCGCATTGGTGCAGCAGCGCCTGCTGGCGTTGGGCTAGGGTGGTGGGGCCTCGGGAGGGGCGCGGCACGTACGATGCCAGCATAGCGCCGCCGCAGCTGCGGCAGGGCAGGTGCGGCCGGGGCGGGGCGAGGCGGCACCGGCTGCTGCTGTTGCCGCGGGGGCAGGAGGGAGCGCCCGGGAGGGGCGCGGCAGGGCGGCATGCGGACTGGCTCCCCACCCCCGACACGCCGTGGCCGCTGGACCCCACTGGCTGCTTGACGGCTGGCGGCCGCTGCGGGGGCGCCTGCCGGGGCTGGTGGAACGGGTGGCCGTCCAGGACCGACGAGGAAGGGGGAGGGCTCGCCTGGCAGCGTGCGGCCCTGGCCTGACCCGGCCCTAGCTGCCAGCGCCCGAGCGGCCGCAGCATCCGTTGCCCGACCTCTCAGCCACTCCTCTCAGCCACGTGTTCGTGCTGGTCGGCCCCCTGTCGCTGCCCGGCGCACAGCCGCCGCCGCCTGCCGGCTCCAGGGCCAACAACGCCGCACGTTGGTCCCGGGCCCTACCTCGCTCTCCCCCTTCCTCCCCTTTTCTCCCCTTTGACCTTCCCTTACAGGGCCAACATCGCCACAGAGGACACCGACAAGCTCTTCACAAAGGGCAGCCTGGCGCAGCAGGCCAGGCAGGCGGCCAGGGGGCCCGCCAAGGAGTAGCGCTGTGGGGCGGTGGGGGGGGCACGGCGGGGTGGGGCGGGACCGGAGCAGCACGGCCGCGGCGAGGGTGAGAGCAATAGGAGCGAGGGCGGCGGGGGCACGATGGGGAAGGGGGAAGGGCGAGGAGCGGGGGCGCGATGGTGGAGGGGGCGTGTGGGCGTGGGAGCAGCGAGCCGAGGTTCGTGGGTGGCGGAGGCGGGGAAGCGCGACAGGGGCTGAGGGCCCGCTTTCTTGTGAGGGCGGGCGGCGTGCACGTCGCTGTGCTTCCTGTAGGGCTACACTGTCGCGAGCAAGCCTTGCATCTGCAACGTCAATGGATCGATTTGAATGCAACTTGCAGGCCTGCCGCATCGATACTCGCGCCGGTCCGCGAACCTCGCGCGCGACCCACGGGTCGGCGCTTGCTTGGGGAAGGCAATCGCCCCTCGGACGCAGAATCCCTCCTAGCGGGCTCTGTCGCTCTGTCGCACGCCAGAAGCACGTTATTGTTTCTTAGGGCTCGCGGATGCGGCGAGCAGCGGACGTCGTTCTCAGCCGGCAGCCCTCGGCTCCCAGCTCGCCGCCGCGCTCGCACACTGCCCAAGCCAGCAGCAGCGGCGCCAGCAGCGCCTTTAGCACGCCCAGCCGCGGCGCCCACGCGCAAGCGCATACGCAGGTTTGTGTGCAGGGCCACAGCCCGCTGCGGCCGCGCGGCGGCCACACGATGATGATGGCTCCGGGCGCTGCGCGGCGGCGCACGGTCGCGCTGGGCGCCCTGCTGACGCTGCTGGCGGCGGCGGCGATGCTGGCGGCGGCGGTGCGGCAGCGCAGTGGCGCGGCGCCGTCGCTGCAGCGGCTCACGTTCCGGCACCGGCTGGCGGGTGGGCCACGGCGGCGAGCTGCGTGGCGGCAGCGGATGTCAAGGGGGCAGAGGCGGGCAGCGGGGCAGGGTCGGACGGCGGCAGGGGAGCCTACCCGCCACAGGGGCCCACCAGCAACGGGTGTGCATGGGCGGTGGCAGCTGATCACGCTGTATCCGGAGCGAACTGCGTCCTCGCTCTGTCAGCACCCGCCGTGCGGCATGCTGCTGCAGGGCTCATTCAGTGGCTGCGCACTCAGTGGAGCACGCTGTGTCGCTTGCCCTGCCCTGCCCGCAGAGTTCGCCAGCGGCGGCGGCGGCGACGGCGGCCGCTCGGTGGTGTTGAGGCCTGCGGCCGACCCGGCCGCGACGGGCGGTGGCGCAGCTTGGGAAGTGGTGGACCCTGGGGACACGGACAGAGTAGCTGATGGCAGCGGCGGCATAGCGAGTGTGGGCGGCGGCAGCGGCGCCGCCAAGCCCCCGGCGGCGGCGGCGGCACCGACCAGCGGCGGTGGCCTGGGCCGAAGAGCTGGCGGCGGCGGCGGCGCTGCAAGCAAGCCGGTGGCGGCGGCGCCGTCGGCCGCCAACCTGCCGGCGAAGGCGTTCCTGGTGGAGGCCCAGCCGCGGGGCGGCGGCGCCGCCGAGGCCCCGACGGCGGTACACCAGGACGCAGGCGAACAGGACGCGCGGCCGGATCGCGCCGCTGACGGCGCCGTCAAGGCGGCCGTCGATGCCGCCGCCGACGTCACCGCCGACGAGCGTGTGGCCGAGGTGGCGTCGCCGCGGGCTGCTGGTGCCGTCAGCGGCGGCGGCCAGACCCGGCCGGTGGCGGCGGCGGAGGGGTCCGCTGCAGGCTCCGCTGGCGGCGGTCCAGGCGGTGGGCTGGTGCTGCGGGCTCAGCCCGCGGTGGGCCAGGCACAGCCGCTGGCGGGCCAGGGCCAGGCGCAGGTCGATGTGCAGCCTCCAGGGCAGAAGCAGCAGCAGCAGCAGCAGCAGCAGCAGGCTACCGGGACGGTGGACACGGCGACTGCTGCAGGCAGCCAGCCGACGGCCACCAGCGGCAGCGGCGGCGGCAACCCCGGAGGCACCAGCGGCGCCGGCGGCGGCCGCATCAGCCACGTTGCGGCGCGCAGCGCAACTACCAGCCCCGGCCCCGGCGCTGCCAAGCCTGGCGGCCCGATGCCGCGCCTCGCGGGCTCTGGCGGTGGCGGTCAGGGCGGTGCGGCGGGGGCTGCGCTCGTGCCGCTTGGCGGCGCCTCGGGGGCCGGGGCTGCCTCGCCGGGCTCCACCCCGACCGCGATGCAGCTGGCGCGGCAGGCCCTGGCCGTGCACCAGGGCGCCGGCATACCGCGCATCATCCACCAGGTGAGGCCGAGGGCCTGCTGGGCGCTGGTCGTGGTGGGCCTGGGCCCTGGTCGTGGTGGCGCCTCGTGGCCCTTGTGGTGACGTCTCGTGCAGGTCGCTGTGGGGCTGCTGGCAGGGCTGGGAGGGGCACAACGCATCAGCGCCGTTGGGGCTGCGGCGCTCGCACCACCGGCGCCAGGGGCTTGAACTGCGGCGTGGGCGCGGGCGGCACCCTCGCTCTCCAGCCTCCATGACTCCCGGACTCCCGCCCATGCCGTACGCTGCCGTGCATTCAGATGTACGGACTGTACGAGGCGGCGGCGCACGAGGTGGCGGCGGCCGAGGCCGCGGCGGCGGCCGCCGACGCCGGGTCGTCCCCCAGCCCCGCCGACGCCGACGCCGGCACGCAGGCGGCGCTGGCGGCTGCGGGGGCCCGGCTGCTGCGCGAGTGGCGGGGCGGGCCCGAGGCCTCGCTGCGCTCTTGGCGCACGCTCAACCCGGGGCACACGCACATCCTGTGGGGCCCGCGGGACGTGCAGGAGCTGGTCGACACCATGTTCCCCGCCTTCTCGGCCGCGTTCAAGTGCGATGGTGCCCATCATACCGTCAAGCATCTGAGCGTTCATCATGCAAATGTCCTTTACGCGGCAGGCGCTGTGCTGATGATTGTCCCCTGTGCGGCTGCCAGTGCTGCTGTGACTGCGGCTGTGGCTGCGGCTTGACATTCATTTCCTTCCTCATCCTTCCCCTCCTGAGCACAGGTCCTTCGCTCGGCTGCCAGTGCTGCGTGCCGACCTGGCCCGCTACCTGGTGGTGGCTGCCTTCGGGGGAGTGTACGCGGACACCGACACCATGGCGCTGAGGCCCGTGGACGACTGGACACGGGAGCTGGTGCGGCTTGGGGGACGAGGGGGACGAGGGGGACGAGGGGGCTGAAGGGCCCGTTGCAGAGGCGAGGGGCCAAGGAAAGGCGCGCGTGGCCCTGCCGCCGTTCTCGTTGCCTCGCTTACTCAGCCTGAGCAGCCTGCCAGCCCGCAGCCCAGCACGCCGCAGGCAACCTCCCTCTTCCCCTGCCTCTTCCCCCGGCCCCCTTCCTCCCATCGGCTGTAGGAGCCGGGCAACGTGAGCGCCATCGTGGGGGTGGAGGCGGACGCGGGAGACATCGCCGAGTGGTGGCGCTACTGGGGGCGGCAGCTGCAGTTCTGCCAGTGGACCTTTGCGGCGGCGCCCGGCCACCCGCTACTGGCGCACGTGGTGTTCAGGTGGGGGGATGGGCAGGGAGGGGAGGGGAGGGCGGGGGGAGGGGATGAGGGGGCAGGAAGGATTAGGGTGCGTGTAGGTGTGATGGAGGGGGACCAGGGCCGCCACACGCTGCAGCCGCGCATGTGGTGCTCAGGTGGGGTCAGGGCGGAAGCGGCGGAAGGGAAGGCGAGCAGCAGGAGGAAGGCCAAGCATACGGGTCCGGTGAGGCCACGGCAGGGGCTCTGCAAGCCTGCACCAGCGAGACTCTGACCGCCACCCTCCCTGACGTGCTCTCCCGCACGCCACCCCCGGGCCCCAGGATCTCCAAGCTGCTGTCTGCTGTGGTGGTGGAGGAGCTGGTGTCGGATGACGTCATCCACGTAACGGGGCCCAGCGTCATGACGGACGCGGTGGACGACTTCCTGGCCAGCCAGGTGGGGGCGAGGGGGGAAAGGGGGGGAAGGGGAAGGGACTTCCAAGGGGGCGTGCGTAGAGCAGGGGGGGCGTGCGTAGAGCAGGGCGAAGGAGCAAGGACCATGCGAGAGGGTGGGCCGTTATTTGGTGGCGCCCTCGGCTCAGTTCAGGAAGCTTCCCGACCCCGTTGTTGCCCTGTCCCGTGCCGTGTCCCCTCATCTCCCGCGCGCCAGGGCCGCAATTGGACTGAGTTCCGTGGCCTCACAGCCCCCGTGCTGGTGGGCGACCTGGCGGTGCTGCCCATCACAGCTTTCAGCCCTGGCGTGGGGCACATGAACGCCGGAGGGCTGTCGCACCCGCAGGCGCGCGTGCAGCACCTCTTTGGCGGAAGCTGGCGGAAGCAGGGTGGCGGCACGGGGGGCCCGGGTCAGGAGCACAAGGGCGGCGGGTAGCGGGTGCGGCGTGCTGCAGCCATGCAGGTAGGGTCAGGAGGGGTCAGGCGAGTTGTTGGGGCGTTGCATGCAGCGAGCTTGGAATGCAGCGACCAGCACAAGTTGAATGTGAATTGGAGTCCATCGCTAGGAGGTAGAAGTCGTGGCAGGCCGCAATTAGCGCAGGAGACAGATGGGGTAACGGCGATACCGCGATTGTGTTTGTGGCATGTGTCAATGGTTCTGTCGGTTAGAGCTGCTGCAAGGCAGACACAGACTACACCTAACAATATGAATGCGCTACACAAAGGCTCGCGGGCTGCAAGCCGCTCGCTCGCCGCAGCGCTCGCTGCATGCCCATCATCATCGCTGCTCAGCTTCGCCGACCGCCCTGACCAAGCGACCGAAGAGCCAGCATGCAGTAGCGCTAGCAACCCGCCTGCGCAATGTCGCTGCCCAGGGCCGCGACCGTCAGCCTCTCCGCCTCCATCCAGCGCCATCCCCACACGCCTGCTCTGGACGCCCGCCGCCCGCGGCAGCCTGGGACCCCCCCGCTGCCTCCACACCAGCTCGCTCACCGCCAGCGCCGGTCCCACATCCAGCTCCGGACGACCACAGGAGGCCGGCGGCGCCGTGGCACCGGCCCACCCTCCACGGCCCGCCTCGATGCTACTAGCGCCGCTGCTCGAGGCCCGCCCCATGGCCATCTCCCAGGTACCTACACCGCCCGCACCAACACATCATGCTGCTCACCTGCACCCCGCGTGAACCGCCGCCCTCACAACTGCTCTCTGCCCAGGGCCGCAGAGCCGTGCTCGTGCTGACCCTCTCCCATGCACCCCACGCACCACGCAACGCCGGCGCAGCTGCCCGGCCGCGGCCGCGGCTGTGTGGCCACCCGCGCCATCCCCGCCGGCGAGCTGGTGCACGCCGAGGCGCCGCTGCTGGCGTACCCCGCGGCGGAGGCGAGGCACACGGTGGGCGGCGACCCGCGCGGCGGCCGGCCTGTGCTAGGCCCCGTGACAGGGGCTGGGCGCTGGCGCGCCTGCACCTGCACCTCAGCCGTGACGTGACCCCGTGGCTCTGGGCACGGCGATCATGGCCTGAGTTCAAATGGGCTCAATGCAAGGCCTTGCTGCCTGTCCCAATGCAGGTGTGCTACTCCTGCCTGGCCGCCATGTACCCGGGCAGCAGCGGAGCCGGCGGCGGCGGCCCCGTGCGGCACAGCGCCAGTGGCCGCCGCTTCTGCTGCGAAGCCTGCCGCGCCGCTGCGCTGCGCGACTTCCACGCGGCTGAGACCGCCGCCTGGCGCGCCTCGGCGGCGGCGGCGGCGGCTGCCGCCGGGCCCAGCAGCAGCGGCGTCGCTGCAACCGGCGGCGGCGGTGGCGGCGGCGCACTTGAGCGGCTGTACGAAGAGTGCCGTACGCAGGGCGAGCGGTTCCCGCTTATGGCCGCCCGACTGGCGTTCATGGACGTGTCACGGGCCGTACGGCAGCACCTGCACGGCGGTACGGCGAATCCCGAGGCGCCGCCTCCGCCGCTGTCGCCCGACCGGCCCTCCGGCGGCGACGCGCTCGCCTCCATCCACGTGCTGTGTTTCGCCCGCCTTGCGCCCCCCTACCCCGAGCCCTGGGTGGCGCAGCACGGGCTGCTGGACGCCAGCCTGAGGGCGCTGGCGGCGGATGACACCGCGCTGGCGGCGCTGGCGGCGGCGCTGGGGCCCGCGTCAGGTGCGGCGGCGGCCGCGGAGCGTCAGCGGCAGCGGCAGCTCACGACAGCCAGGAGGGCGTCCCTGTGTTGGCCGCCTGCGTGTGCTGGGTTTCGTGGTGGACGATACGGGATGTTGTCGCTGTAATCGGGACCGAGGCCCTGGGCTCGGGCCGCAGACCGTGTGCACCGACCGGCGGCCTCCGTTGTCGGCCCACCGCTGCCCGGCTGCTGCAGGGTCACGCGCGGACGGCGGCGCCTCCGGCCTGGCGGCGGTGGTGTCGTCGGCCGCCGACCGGCTGGACGTGGGCTGGTTCGTGGGCGTGCTGGCGCGGCTGCACCTCAACGTGTTCCAGGTGAGGCGGGAGGGGCGCGAGGGGTTGGGGCATGGGATGGCGGCAGCGCGAGGGCGGGTGCTATGCAGCCGTGACGGTCTGGCACCCGCACCCGCACCCACACGCCACACGCCGCACGCCGCACCCACACCCACACCTGCCTCCCGCCGCGCCCCCAGGTTCACAACCCGCTGCCGGGGGCAGACCCCGCCGACCTGGCGGCCGCGGCCTCGGCGCTGGTGTCGGGCTCTGCGGGCGGAGCGAGCTCGGGCTCCGGTGAGCATGCCGGGCTGCCGTGCAGCAGCGGCACAGCGACCACCACGGCGGCACACCTCGGCGCCTCTGCCGGGGCCCTCCGCTGCCCCGGTCCCGATGTCAGCCCGCTCCCTCCACTCCCCTCCGCTGCTTGCCTTCGTGATCTTATCCGTTGATCTGCTCCGTCCACGTTCCCCCGACTCCACGTCTTGCCGCCCCGCAGCCGCCTACTTGCTGGCCTCCATGCCCCTCCCGTAAACCGCCTTCCAACCCCAACCCCTCCTCTCCGCAGCCGCCTACCTGCTGGCATCGATGCTCAACCACTCGTGCGACCCGAACCTGGACCTGCACTTCCCGGCCGCCGACGCCGCAGCCGCCTTCACCGCCGCGCGCGACATCGCGCCCGGCGAGGAGCTCAGCGTGTCGTACCTGGACGTGTCCCTGCCGTACAGTGTACGACAGCAGCACCTGGCGTGGTCGTACGGGTTCGACTGCGGCTGCGGGCGGTGCGTGGAGGAGGGGCGCGAGGCGGCAGCGGCTGCGGAGGCGGGGCGCAGCGGGCCGGGGGCGAGGCAGGGGTAGCGTGGCGGGGCGTGGAAGCGCTGTGGCCGGTGGGTCGCGGCCGCCCAACACGCGGCGCGATGACCCGAGCGGCCTCGGCGTGGCTGCTGCCGGCGCCTCTGCAACCACTTGGCCGTCGATGTGCTCTCAAACACAAGCTCCACTCGGCTCTGCGACACACACGCACCGCGACACAGTCAGCTCCCAACAAGGCCGTCGACACCCACGCCAACCAGTCAACCGTCCGCCCAGCAGCCCGTGCTGCACCCCCAACCGCCGAGCCGGCGCGCACAGCGCCGCGCAGCGCCAGACTCGACACCCAGCCGCACAGCAGCGCCAGCCATGATGATGCTCCGCACCGCCGCCACCGCCGCCGCCGCGCGCGGCGCAGCGCCGAGCGCGCGCTCTCTCGCGCCGCGGCGTGCTTGCCTCGCGCCCGCTCCTGCGCCCGGTCGGCGCCGCGTGGCCGCCTGCAGCACGCACAGCAAGGAGGAGCTCGAGGTGAGGGCCCCCGACCATGGGGTTGGTTGACCCGCTAGCGCGGCCGGCGGCGGTAGGTAGCGGGGGTGGCGAGCGCCTGTGCGGGGCGTGCTGCTGCCGGTCGTCGTCGTTTCTTCTGGCCTCCTCTGCACAGCTGCGCCGCCCTCCAGTCCTCTTGTCCCCCAGCCTCCTCTCTGCGTTCTCTGGGGGCGCGTCTGCCGTGCTCTTTGCGCCTCCCTCCTCCGATGCAGGAGCTGGCGCAGGAGCGCTTCAGCCGGCCCTACGACGAGCTGAGCACCGACCAGAAGAAGGCCGTTGGGGGAATGATTGGCGGCCGCGTCAGGTGCGGGCGTATGGGGGTGGGGGCCAGCAAGGGGCGGTGGGGTGGGGACGTGTGGACAGCCTCGGTGGCTTGCTCCTCCCGTATCGGTCCCTGCAAGCCCGGTCTGACCTGGCCGGCGGTCCTCGCTCGGCCCCCGCCCGCCCCCAGGAAGGAGCAGCTAGGGCACGAGGGCTACCAGGTGGGGTGGGGTGGGGTGGGGTGGGGTGGGGGCTGGAGCTGCCTGGGGGGGGGGCGGAGGGCTGACGGGGCAATGGTGGAGTGGGTTTGGCACCTGCGCAGGAGGGCGCTATGTCGGGCCCTGGCCCTCTCCGGCTCCTGTCCCTGCCGCTACGCAGCGCACCGCACCACACAGGGTGTGCCGCCTCGGATCAGCTGCTGCGCCCCTTGGCGGGGGGCGTTGGTGGAGACCGTGTGACGGGTGCGCTGCGCTGCGCCGCGCAGGAGATGGGCCACAAGGGCGGCGAGGTCCGCAAGGAGCAGCTGGGGCACGAGGGCTACCAGGTACGTGGGGGGTGGGGCAGGGACTGGAGCGCGTGGGCGACAGCAACGGGTACGGGCGGGGCGGTGGTCAGAAGATACGTAGGGGCGGTACGCGGTGTGCACTTGAGGACACCGTCCTGCCGCCCGCTCCCTGCATCCCCCGCACTTCACGCCGTCCGGCGCGGTGGTGTGCGGCCTTGCTGCCCCTTGGGCCCGCCGGCCCGTGTCTGGTCTATTCGCAGAGGTGCCGAGCTGCCGTGCTAGGTATCTGCGTGGTGTGTAAGCTCACGGCGTGCTGCCCCATCCTCCCTCGCCCTGCTGTAGGAGATGGGCCACAAAGGCGGCGAGGCGCGCAAGGAGCAGCTGGGGCACGAGGGCTACCAGGTGGGCTCGCATGCCCAGTTTGGGATGACGTCACGCGGTGGCGATGAGCCGCCAACGCGACCGGCAGCTGGAGGGCCTGCCATGGCAGAGCTGCTTGCTGGGTCGCCCAACGTACGGCGCAGCAGCCGTGGGTGTCAGGCTGTGCGCCTGACGCTGGGTCCCGCCCCCGCGGTCCCGCGTCCCCAGGAGATGGGCCACAAGGGCGGCGAGGCCCGCAAGGAGCAGCTGGTGCATGAGGGCTATCAGGTGGGTTGGGGGGTGGGGCATGGAATGATGAGAGGGGAGCAGGGCGGCCCCTCAGGCGGGCTCAGCTAGTGCAACCTGCAGCCAGCATGCCTTGGGCGTCGGGGCGCGCCAGCTACCACCGCTAACTAGCTAGCTAGCGGGCCCCGCATGCGACGCAAGCTCCGTGGTCCACGCCCCGCGGCGGCGCGCCTCTGGCCCCGCTGCCGGCCAACCAGTGGTCTTGCGCGAATCCCTTGTTTGTTTTTGAAACCCATCGACGCACGTGTGGTGGTGCCGGCTGCACGCCGGTCCGCAGGAGATGGGCCACAAGGGCGGCGAGGCGCGCAAGGAGCAGCTGGGCCACGAGGGCTACCAGGTGGGTTGGTGTGTGGCGGGAGGAGCTGGAGACCTGGCGACGAGCTATTGAGAAGCGCTTTTGAGTTGCCCATGGGCCGCGGTACGTGCATCCGCAGGAGTTGGGCCACAAGGGCGGCCGCCCGCACAAGACTGACCGCGACGAGGAGTGAAGTGACTGCGGCTGTTTACGGCTTGGGTTGCTTGAGAACTGGAAGCCGGGGCAAGGAGGTTGGGACGTTCGCCGTTGGCCGTTGTGGCACGGTTGGTTAGCCTTTGGAAAAGACTTTGCGCGCCCCGTTGCACACTGGAAACCAGCACGCGCGTACTTGCTGTCCTGTGCGCATGTAATAAACCGGCTTGCGCTCGTTGCCGCCCCGAGTGCCCTAACCTATGGCTGTGGTCAATAAGTCCCGCACGGGCTACCTTTTCCATGAAAGCTATTTCTGGCACAATGCCGGCCACATCCAGAGCTACTCGCAGCACATTGAGGCCTGGCGCCACTGGGAGAACCCCGAGACGAAGCGCAGGTAGTCCGCGACATCACCACATGTGTCAGAGCAGCGCATTTTTACCGTGACACGCTCCACGCGACTGTGCACCGATCATCATGGCTATGGCATGCCACTGCCGCGCTTTTGTAGGTTCCATAACCTGGTCGCTGTGAGCGGCCTGCTCGACAAGCTTGAGCACCTCAAGCCGCGGCCGGCCACGCAGCAGGAGCTTGAAAGGTAGAGCGTGGCGTGCCCCGGGTTTCGCTCCTGCTGCCCTCGGCACCACAGCTTTCCCCACGCTTTCCCCCGCGCAGGGTGCACTGCCCGCTGTACATCCGCCGCGTTCGCGACATGTCCGCGGACTCCAGCAAGGGCCACCACACGGCCGGCGACGTGGCGACGTGAGGCTCACGCTCGCGACACGGTGGCCCGTGGGTCAGCGACCTAGGAGCCTGCCTGTGGGGCTCTGGCTCCCCTCCACCCAGTGCCCTTCCTGCCGTGTAACCCCCCTCACCTTCTCTTCCCCCACCCGCCCCCACACGCGCAGCTTCGCGCCGGGCGGCTACGACATCGCCTGCCTGGCAGCGGGCGGCGCCATCACCGCCATGGTGCGGCCCCCGGGGGGCGAGGGACCCAGGGACGGGACCCCGAGAGCCCAGGAAGTGGCCAGGAAGTGGCATGGCCAGGAAGAACCCCCTTAGGACGGACCCCCGCTGATCCCGAAGCATGGCGCAGGGAGAAGCTCCCGAAAGGAGGGACCGTAGCCCTCGCCGAGCCCCCAGCCCCTATCGTGCCCTGGAGGGCCTATGAAAGAAGGCCTCCCCGGGAGGGCCCTCCGGCCCCCGCCGAGCCCCGAGCCCCCGGCCGACTGGCACGATGATGGCGGAGTCCAGGGTCTTGGGCGGCATGGCGCGGCCCCGGCCGACTGGCACGATGATGTCGGAGCCCAGGGTCTTGGGCGGCATGGCGCGGCCCCGGCCGACTGGCACGCGGCCGGCCCCTCAGCTCCGGCCCCGGCCCAGCCCATCCCCCGCCCTTGTCCTCAGGAGGCGGTGCTGGCGGGCGAAGTGCGCAACGCCTACGCCTTGGTGCGGCCGCCAGGTGCGTGCCTGCGCGTGTGTGCGGTTGCGGTTGCGGTTGCGTGTCACATGTATTACACTCCAGCGGTGCCTGCGTGCGGTTGCGGCTGCGTGTGCGTGTGGAGAGGTGACCCCGGCGAGCGCGATGGGGCAACTCGGGTGAGGGGCTGACCGCCCTGGGTAGGGGCACGGCATGTGGCGGCAAGCCTGGGGCCCAGCTGAGGGGGAAAGGAGCCCCCAGCCCCTGTGCCGCGCTTCCTCCGCAGGCCACAACGCGCAGCGGACACGTCCCGCTCCTGCAGGGCCTGCCCTCCTTACTCGTCCTCCTCGTCCTCGGCTCGCTCCACCCTGCACCCTGACCTCTCCCCTGGCCAGGCCACCACGCGGAGCGGGCCGAGGGCATGGGCTTCTGTATTTTCAACAACGTGGCGGTGGCGGCGGCGGCGGCGCTGGCGGTGCACGGCCTCAAGCGCGTGGCGGTGGTGGACTTTGACGTGAGCGGGGCGTGGAGGGAGGCGCGCGGGGAAGGGCGAGGCGGGAAGAAGGGGAGATGTGTGCGCATGCCTGAGCACCCTCTGCCCACTGCAGCACCTCTCCATCGAAGCTCCGCCCTCCCCGAGCCCCTCCCTCCCCATGCGTCCCCCCCTGCCCCCAGGTGCACCACGGCAACGGCACGCAGCACATGTTTGAGTCCGACCCGCGGGTCCTCTTCATCAGCCTGCACCAGGTGGGACCCCCTGGGGGAGAGGCGGGGTTGGGAGGGTAGGGAGACAGCATGCTTGCACGGTGGCTACGCGGCTAAAGGTGGCTACGGGGCTAACGGTGGCTACGGGGCTGAGGCGCCACCCACCGCATGGCACTGCCTGGCAACGGCCGCCCGCCCCGGCCCCGCTCCGCCGCCCCGCAGGACAGCAACTACCCGCTGCGGTCCGGGTGAGCACCCAGCGGCGACCCTGCGGCGGCAAGACCGGCCGGCTGCGGGCTCGGCGCCAGCAGGCGCAGGGGCGGCTCGGGGCCACGGCCTGGCGCGAGCCTCGCGCCTCTTGCTGTCACCACCGCTCCGCCCTGCCCTGCCCCGCCGCGCTCTGCGCTACCCTCCCCCGCACCAACGCAGCTACGTGGGCGAGAACGGTGTGGGCGAGGGCGAGGGCACCACGCTCAACCTGCCGCTGCCGCCCGGCTCGGGCAGCGGCGCGTACCGGGCCGCCTTCAGCCGCGTGGTGCTGCCGGCGCTGGAGGCGCACAAGCCGGAGCTCATACTGGTGTCCGCGGGGTGAGCGAGCGGCGGTCGTGCCAGCAGCGTCGCCGTGCGCGAAAGCGGTTTCATGACGGGGGGTTGGGGGCCCGGCCGTGTCATATCACGAGATTGTCGTACGATGTACGTAGCGTTAGTACCATCTGCCGTGATGCTGTCGACGGCGGTGTCCACAGGGTGAGGGGCGCGTGTGCGGATGCGCAAAAGGTGTCAGGGGCGCGGCGCACAGGCCGAGCTGCCCAAACTCACGAGCCCCTGATGTCGCCTCCCTCCCTCAGCGCGATGCTCCGGCCCACCTCCCTCCCTCTCTGCCCTTCTCACGCTGCCCCGCCCGCCGCTACGACGCCTCCTACATAGACATACATGCTGGCGGCCATGATCCTTCCTTCCGCCTGCCACATACACACACACACGCCTTACCCTTACCATTCCCCTTTCTCCCCAACTCTCCACCACAGCTACGACGCCTCCTACATGGATATGCTGGCGGCCATGATCCTGTCCAGCGCCGACTTTGGGTGCGGTCGGGACACGGGCGGCCAGGGGGCCGGCGCTCGCCCGCGTCCTCGCCTGTGCGCCGCACACCGCCGCCCGCTCTCCACTCCAGGGTCGCTCCTCACCACCCACGCCCAGCTCCTGCTCGACCGTGCTTCTGTGAGCTCCCTACCATTTGCACCCTCCCTTGCCTGGCTGAACACGCACGTTCCATCGCCCACTGCTCTCAGATTGGGCCCACCCCTCTCACACCCCTCCCGCGCCCTGCACCCCTCCCGTATCACCCCCCACCCCCAGCTGGATGATGGGCCAGCTGGTGGCGGCCGCCGAGCGGCTGTGCGGCGGCCGGCTGCTGGCGCTGCACGAGGGCGGCTACAGCGAGCTCTACGTGCCCTTCTGCGCGCTGGCGGCGCTGGAGGCCATGAGCGGCGAGGCCACAGCCGTCAAGGTGCGCACCCGGCAGTGGCGTGTCCGTGGGTGTTCGTTCATGGTTAAGGAAAGTAGTTGAGTAGCACGCGATACTTCGACGGCGTGGTGATGCGTTGGTCGTGCGTGGCAGGCAAGTAGGGATGCGATGAGTCGGGTGCGCCAGCGCGGGGAGCGAAGCCCAGCGTCGTCCCGTGTGTTTTGGCGGGGACATGCGTTTGTGTGTTCCAGTGTTGGGTAGAACAGAACCCCACACGCGGCACAGCACGCCACGGGTTGAGTGGCGCGTCGGCCGTGCGGAGAAGAGTGCGGTCAGATGCGCCAGTGCGGAATCGTAGCCCAGTGCCACCCGGAAGAAAGCCGGTGCCCGGCCCAGCCCGCGTACCATGACGTGAGCTACCTGTCGGAGATGTGTGTTCCAGTGTTAGGTAGAACAGAACCACGTGTGTATGCGCGCGCTGTGGCGGTGGCCCCCGCACAGCTGGGTCGTCAGCGGGCGGGCCAGGGGCGGCAGGGGCCGGACGCTGCGGCGTGACGCTCGTTCTCGCCCACTAACCCGCACGGCCGACGCGCGAGTCCGGCACCGATCGCCCGGTCGCGGTCAGTCGCGGCCCCAGGAGGCCCGGACTGCGCGGAGCCCCCATTGGCGTGTGCGGTGCCAGGGTGGGAGGCCTATGCGCCGACGAGGGCTCTGTCCGCCCGGGTCCGTTACTACATACACACACGCGCCTCCCCTCTTGTCCCTTCGCCCCTTCCCCTCGCAGGACCCCTGGCTGCACGAGGTGACCAGCTGGGGCTACCAGGACCTGCAGGTACGGCCGGTGTTGCGTGGCAGTGCCGTACGCCGTACGCTGACCGCCCGTGCATGGCACCGCCGCCGTACGTGTCGCGAGAGTCCGGCGGCCTCCGCTTTTCTGTAGCACATACACCTCTACATGTGCCTCCGTCGCCGTGCCATCCAACGTTACTGCCGATTCCCCTGCCTCAACTCTCTCCTGCCCCCGACCTGCCCCGCAGCCGCACCAGGAGGCGGCTATCGCTGCGACGGAGGCGCTGCTGCCCAAGCTGGCGGCCCGCGTGGCGGCCATGGAGGCGGCGGCGGGCGCGGGGCCGGCGGGTTCGGCGGCGGCAGCCCAGGAGGGCGCGTGATTGCGGAGGGGGAGGGGTGATTGCGGAGGGGGAGGGGTGATTGCGGAGGGGGAGGGGTGATTGCGGAGGGGGAGAGGTGATTGCGGCTGCATCCGGTCAGTCGACGCAGCGCATGGAGCCGGCGGCACACGGGAGAGGCGGCTGGGCGTACGACGGAGGGCGCAAGCGCGCGTGGGCCCTGTCAGCGAGTGGCCCGCCGTACGTGTGGCGCTTGTGCTCGTCCGCCTGGGTGCGAGGGTGGCCGGGGTGGCCTCAGGCGGAGGCAGGGCGGCACATGGGCTCCGCAGGCGCAGCGGAGGGGGAGTGGGAGGGGCGCGGAGCTGACGGCAGCTGCGCCAGTTGCGCGCAAGCAGTGCGGGACTTGCTTGCTGGCTTGCTGGGCGAGGGCGGCCGCGTGTGATGCGGCCGTGCAGGCGAGCTGCGTGTGCGTGTGCCGTGCGCGGCGTACGGGCTGTGACCGTGCATGTAGCTGCGGACGCTGTCGCGCGCGGCCGCTGCAACGGACGCGCCGCAACGGCGTTCGCTGCCCTTTGGCATGTACCATGCGCTAACATGCCGGCTCCCCCTCCTGCGCATAGTCTTGGAAACCAACAGCAAACCTAGGCCAAGCGCTTAAATGCGCCGCCCCCGGTACCTTGCAAACGTGCGTGCCAGTCGTCTCTGCGCTGTTCGAAAGTAGTCACTGTTGCCGATGAGCTTGAGAACGGCGCAGGACGGTGTCACGGGCAGCCTCCGGATGTGGGGCTTTGAGAACGCCAACAACTCTCAACACGTACATCAGCCGCGTCGTACAGCTATGGCCCGGCCTGGTCTTCGTGCGTGATGTCAGCTGGCTACCGTCTCTAGCTCTCTACCGTGACAGGCCGCCGTGCCGGTCTGCTCACCAGCCGACCAGTTGAGCCACGCTATACATGCATCTTACGGGACAGCAATGTTGCAAAACAAAACAGTGCGATCTGTGGTTACGCCGCTCTGTGTTTCTACGCGTCTTATGAAAATACACCATGCACGCTACCCATAAACCGGCCCCACACATCACAGCGTATGCTGTCGAGACCGCATTCAATGCACGCAGAACTCGGCTGCGCGTGAACACCGTCGGCGGCCAAGTTTAGTTGTCGAATGAACCGGACCGCAGCGTTGGCTATGTTGCGGAAGCCATGCCAACTTATCCGCAAATTGCTGTCTTGGCAGAGGGAAGAAATGACGAGCGTGTGACGAGGCTTCCGTCGGGTCTCGGGCAAGGGGGGTTACCCGCCAAAATGCAGGGTACGACACAAGACCCGGTCGCTTGTCGCTTGTCGCTGGGTGCACTATAACTACAGCCACGCTGTAACCTCAAAACTGAGATTTTGCGCACATTGCGCAGTGCACGGCGAGCGCTGAATCGGACACAAATGCCACCGGCAAGAAGCTAACGATGCGCTGTTGCTCATGGCTTCTCCTAACTCTACTTGCACTGGTGTCAGCGCACGTTGCAGCGACCTCAAAGGAGCAAGTTCGGTTGTTCCCGACAAGCTGCAACGACATCGCTGCGAATAACCCCAAAGCCGCATCGTCGAGAAGTTGCAGGTGAATTTGCAGGCGCCGACCTGGAGTGTGTGCGTGTCGGTGTAGTACGACGCCCCGTTAACCCGCGCTCCTCACCCGCTCGCGGCAGCCTTGGCTCCACGAGGGGTTTCTATGGCGCTATCGGTACCTGGGAGTCGATACGCAAGCTCCTGGCGGCGCGAAGCTTCAAGGGCGAGGTGCGGCGCAGGCAGAGTGCGGGACCACAGGGGCGGTAACAGCGGAGGGGCAGCGGCAGCAGCTTCTGCCCCGCGCGGTCGCATCATGCATCGGCGGGATGGTGCAGCCTGCCGCACCTCACGCCAATCGCCATCTGCTTGCACGCATACCGTGCCTCCCCCGCCGTCGCCAGGTCATCCTGGTCCACGAAACGCGCGCGGACCTGAGCGTCCAGTGGCAATGGCGCATGCTGCGCATGGGCTACGCGCACACAGTCGTGATCTCAAGCGACGAGGCCTCGTGCCAGCCGCTCAGGCGCGTGCTTGCCTCGGAGCACGCTCACGCTAATCGTGGGATACCCGTTGCCCCCTACCTGCTTGCCCCTAACGACGGTGTTGGCTCCTTCAACCCCTCTGCGCAGGCAGGTGTACGGCGACCTCGCGGCCTGCGTCTGGTACCAGCGCCTCGTGCCGGTGCCCGCGCCCGCGTCGCCTGCGCCAGCTGGCAAGGCGGAAGCCGGCACGGGCGCTCGGCTGCTCCCTCCGGGCAGCGTGGGCTTCTTCCTTGACCCTATATTTGCCTACTGGTGGGTGCAGGCCCGGCTGCGTGCGTCCTCTGCCCACCGCGGCTGGCTGGGGGCCATGTATGGCACGCAATTGGCTGCTGGGCATGCGCCTCAACGCAGCTACTCACGTGGCGGACGTCCGGCCATGTGGGAGCACTCTGCCGGGCCGGGCCCCGCGAACGGCGCGCCGTTTCTGCTGAAGGGGCCCGGACCTAGCCACCAGCGCTCGTCCCGGGGAACACGTTGGCTAGCTCGGCTCTGTCGTGCCAGCCCGGTGCGTGTGCGCGCGGCAACCTGCCCTGGCCAGTCTTCGGGTACGGCGTGTACGGCAATGCTGCGGCCTGCTGCGCCCCACTGTGCCACCTCGCGCAGGAAGTTCCAGCTGGTGGCCATGGTCCTGCGGCTGGGCGGATACAACGTGCTGGTGCGGTAGAGGGGGAGGGGCTGTGTGGGAGCTTACCTTGCAGCAGCTGGGTGCCAGGGGCGCATAAGTACATGGAGCCCCTGCCAAGCGAGCGGCGCCAAGCAGTCTGCCCTGCACGCCAGCGGCTGACGCACTGCGCTTGCTGTGGAGTAAAAGTGGGTTGTCCCCACGCCAGTGCCTGGACTCGGACCTGGTCCTGCTGGACGACTTCTACTGGTGGATGGACCAACCCGAGTACCAGGGTGCGTGAGGGCGGGGGAGCCCCGATGGAGCATTGCCTCGGCCTGAGGGCCCCGCGCTACTCCACGCGTGCTGCGTCGCGCCCGGCTTACCCTATCCGCCTCATCCTGTTTAACCTCCGCTCAGGCTACCACATGCTGTCGCAGTACGACGGCATGGGCACACTGAATGTGGGCGTCATGTACTTCCGAGGCGTGTCGCCCTCGGGCCCCACCGCCTGGGCCATGGTGAGAGGGCGGGGGCGTGCAGGGGCCGGCGGCGGCGTTGTGACTGGGTGAACGCACGGAGTGCGAGCAAGGGGCGGCGGTGACTGCGCAACTGGGTGCACGCCCGGAGTGCGAGCAAGGGGCGGCGGCGGCGGTGGTACTGGGTGGGCCTCCTGCGCGCCACGCAGCAGCGGAGTAGGATGCTGACGCTCGCGCTGACAACCCAAGCGCACTTGGCCCACGGCGCCGCCGCAGTCCGAGAGCGTCCTGCGCAACATCCGGTGGCGCGAGCAGCCCGAGGTGCTCGCGGCCATTGGCAAGCGGGGTAAGCGTCTCGCCATTCGCGTCATTCGCGTCATTCGGCGGGCCGCCGGGGCATGAGGCGGTTTGTGCCATGGGCATTGCCTCAAGCCGCCGCGGCCCGGCCCCGCCCCCTGCAAGCAAGCTGGTCCACAAGCAAGGAGCAGACTCCTCCGGGGCGGGCGGGAGTCGGTGGGTTGATCCCCTACACCCTCGCGCCCCCTTACGTGCCCCGCCGTTGACGGCACGACACGCCGTCGCCTCCAGTTGACCCGGTAGAGCCGTGCTGGGACCAGTCGGCCATCACGGATGCGGTCTACAGCGCGCTGGTGGGGCGGCCGCTGTTCACCAGGTGCCTGCTGACAAGGTGCGGCCGGCGGCATGGCACACGCCCACGGGAAAGACGGGCTCGCCGGCGGCGGAAGCTTGCTCGGTGTTGGCCAGGCCAGCTTTGCCTGAGCCTGCCGTACGTGCCGCCTGCTGTGCCGCTGCGCACACGCAGGCAAGACCCCTCCTGGAGCAACGTGGAGGAAGGGCAGAAGGTACGGGCCCGAGCGCCGGCGTGTTGAGCGATCGGACATTGTTTGCTTCGCGCCGTTGCTGATGAAGTGCGGAAGGGAGCTTCAAGCAAGTGTGCGGCGGACATGTCGTGTACGGCGGACGTGCGATGTACGGCGTACGGCGGTACGGCACCTGGGCGACTACCCTGCACTTACCCCATGGCTGCCCCCAAGCACAGGCGTTCATGGCGGCCAACAAGCGCCTGCTGGATCCTGCTTGGGCGCGCAAGGTAGCGACCAGCTAGCTAGCTAGCCACGGCGATAGCGTAGATAGAGAGGCAGCGCCCAGCGCCCGGCAGCACGCAGTATCTGCGTCCACGACTGGTGCGTCATCCGTGCTTCTAGTGCTTCAAGCTGCTGCTCGCTGGCCCCCCCCAGCAGGTCTACCCTGTGAACCGCTCGGGGCCCGGCTGCCACCGCCCTCCCGGCTCCCGCCACGGCCTCAGCTCGAAGGAAGGCGTGCTGCGCATGCCCCACACGGGAGGGGAGTGGCCGCCGGTGAGCGCGCAAAGATGGACCCTCGCTCCTGGGATTGCTGGAGGGGCTGGACTACATTTCTGCCAGCGGGCTTGGGGTGCAGCGTGGGGGTTGGCGCCGCCAACGCATTCATAATGGACGCAGGCAGAGGATGACGCACCCTCCCGTGCGCCCGGCAGGATCTGGGCGGCGCTGCCCTGGGCGGCATGGGCCCCATGGCGCGGGCCTGGCTGGCCATGCTGGCGGAGGCGGGTGCGTGTCGTCGTGGCGAGCACGCATGCTCGTCTGTGGCGGCTGCCGCCGGCGGGAGCCTCCGTCCTGGCGATGCAGCCTGCGCAAGCCCATCACGTGTCACACATGTAAGATCGATCTCCCCGCACCCCCGCCCTTCCTACTCGCAGGCGACGCGCCCCTGTGGCCCGACCCGGAGGACCCCGCGACCGAGGAAGCGGCAGCGGCCGTCCCGCACGAGCGCTTTGCGTACTTCAGGTGGGGGTGGGGCAGAGCCTTTGAGCTCACGCGTCTATCTCACCGGATTCCAGCAACCCTGGCCTGCGTCCCCGTTGCTTCCGACCACGGCATACCTGTCACGCTGCGATGTGCTTGCCTGCGCGCCCGCCTCCCTTTCTTGCCCCTATCTACGCCTGCCATGAACAACCACACGACGCATCTCCACACGCTCGCCCCCCCCCCTCAGCACGCACCTGGTGTGCGACTGGAGCAACTGCGGCAAGATCGGTATGCTGCAGCCCCAACTGCGGCCGCAAGGCGAGGAGCCGTGCGTCGTGGTAAGGGCCATGCGGTTGGGTAACTGATGATCTTTAAGACACGAGCGAGCGCGCAGCCGCCAGCTGCGTTGCTGCGCGGTGTTGCTCTTACGCCCGCGCGCTGTGGGGCCTACCTGGGGAAGCCCGCGGCGTATCGAATTGATCTCTGTGCGTGCGCGAGAGTCCAACATACATACGATAAAGGTCGGTCACCAACTCGCTCAACATGCAGTAGCAGCGTATGCGAGCAGCGCGTACATGGCAACGACATGAGGGCAGGCGGTTGGGCCAACCGCCGAAGCGGCGGTTGTGCACTGGGCAGCAGCGGAATGGCAGCGAGCCGGATGGACCCGGTTGCGGGTTGTTGGCACGAACGCAGCACCGGTACGGGGCAACATGCAGGCTCCGTCCGGCCATCCCAATAGATAGAGCCGCCGGCCCGCTGCTGCTGCTGACGAGGATACCTCGATATAACTCCAACCGCAGATCGGGCACTTCGTGGTCGTCACGGACCACCCCCTCGGCAAGCGGTGCGGCGTGCTGCTGGTGGATGGATGGATGGGCCCCGTGATGGGACATGTGGGCCCGCGTGTGTTCGTAATAATCAACATATGCCCGACACACGACGCCCGGGGGGATTGGCATATTAGCCGTGCGACAGGCAGGCAGGATGCGGCCAAGAGCGGTGCACCAGTGCGGGGTGCGTGTGTGTGTGTGTGTTCATAATATTCAACATATACCCGACACGCGACGCCCTGTGTGTGTGCTGCCTCCACGCATCGCCGGCCCAGCGACCGCCGCGCGCGCCATATGGCCAAAACACAGCATAAGCCCTCTGTCATCTGCAGCTTGTTGCCTACGCACGTGCCCCTACATACATTCTTGCGTGGCCGGATAAGATTCTTTCAAACTCTCCACGCCACCCAAACCTTTGTGCGCTGCTGCTCGCAGCTTCTCTCTGCTGTTCAACGGTGCAGTGAACCACGACCTGTCAACCGCCATGTACGGCCCGGGGGGAGCGTTCCTGGGCACAAGCGCCGGAGCCACCGCAGCCTCGTACGACGGCAACACAACGGTGGGATCCCCACTTGCCAGCCCCCCTTGCACGCATGTCACATGAAGCTGACCCAACCCCGCCCCCACCCTGCCTGCCGCCAGCTGCCGCTGCCCCGGGTCATCGCGCTGCTGCCGTCCGCGCTCAACGCCACGCCTGTACCCGACGCCACCACCACGGCGGCCCGCTCTGCCTGGGGCGCCCTCCACCTGCGCACCAAGGCCCAGTATGCGGCGCTGCTGGCGGCCCTGGCGAGCGTGGCGCTGGCCTCGGGCCGAGCGATGGCCCTGCCGCGGCTGTCGTGCGACTTCCCCTGGGTGCGTGCGGTCGTTACGAGATCCGAGGGCTGGCCGTGCATGCACATCAAATTTGCTTGGAGCAACCCCGATTCATGGACCGCACGGGCAAGGGCCCTCAGGCGCTTGCGTGCGCCTTCGCCACCAGTCCCCTTCCTTGGCCTTCTCCGGCTGCAGATGCATCTCAGGCCCGAGCGCTTCAACGGCACCACCACCGTGCCGATGCACTACCTAGATGGGGAGGCCTTCTCTGCCTACGGCCCCTCCCCCGCACAAGTCAGCTGCGAGTGGCTGGCCTGGGTGCAACCGGGTGAGTGGGCTGAGTGGCGGCGGGGCGGGGTGGGGGTGGGATACGATCGAGGCAGGCCAGTAGCTTGTTTAAGCATGCTACGGCCATATGGCTGTGTCACGCGGCTAGTATATGTGTCGCATCCTGTTGGTGGCTAGGAGCTGCGTTCAATAGGAATGGCCCGCGGAATGTGAGGGACGGCAACGGGCGATCGATCGATCACGGCGCCTTCGTTGCCGAATGCCCCGGCGGCCCCCTCAGGTTGCCTTCACGGCCCTGTCCATGTGGAGGGCGAGCACCACAACAGCCACGTTACCACACACCCCAACACGCGGGCGCTGCTGTCTATTGAGGTGGGGAGCTGCGGGGCGCTGTCTCGTACGTCTCCTGTTTCGTGGGCCAACGTACGGCAGACCTCGCAGCAGCTTGGACGGCGCAGCAGCTCCCTTGCGCCGCCGTACCATCGTGGTTAGCTGGCCGCAACCACCTTGCAACCAACCAACCAACCAACCAACCCAACCGCTCAGGTGGAGCAGCTGCTGCGCCAGCTGCCGTCCAGCCAGCGCGAGCCCCGCACCGGCAGCCGGGGCAACGTGCTGAAGCTGGCGACGGCGGGGGCCGCCGATGCGGACGGGATACACAGCGTGCCGCTGTCGGAGCTGCAAGTGGCGCTGCAGGTTGGCTATCTACCGGCCGCGGGGGAGGATTAGGAGGAGCGGATCGCGTGCGTGGGGGGCACGCCTGGGTGCGTCCTTGGGCACGCGCGGCGGCGCAACACAGGTTGCCTCGCTGGCATCTCCGAGCCGGTGTACCGGCGGAGTGGGGTCGTCGCAATCCCATCGGTGGAGTAGAGATGCCAGCCGGCTGCCGGGAACGAAGGGGGGAACGGCTATCTCGGGTGGCGTGCACATAGTTGGCGGTAACGAAACGCCAGGCTGCGCGTTGGGAGCTGCTCCGTCACTCTGCCTAAGCATGCCGAGGCGTATGCGGCTACACAGGGGCAGGGAACACCACTAGCAAATAAACACACCCGCCGTGCATGTGGTCCGGCCCGCCCTCTCTGCGCTGCACTGCGCGCGCCGCAGGCCGTGCCGGCCGATGAGCCCATCCTTTGGCTGGAGGCGCCCCTCCGGGTGAGAGCATCGCAGCAGTGGGCTGCCACAGCTCCTGCGATAGATCGATCGCCACGCACGTGGCCCTGGCGGCGACGGCTCCCCACTGCCTAGCTGCCTGCCGCCCTCCACTCCACTCCACTTCACACCACGCTGCTCCGTCTGCGCGCAGGTGGTAGACCTGAATGCGACGCTGGCAGTCGAGATGGAGGAGTGGCGAAGGCAGTGCTGCGGCCTGGTGTGGCGGCCCGACGTGCAGCAGAAGCCCGAGTGCGGCGGCTGGCGCTTCGCCTCGTAGCATCTCAGGGCGGTTGTGTCGGGCGCGTGACCTGTTCGGTCACAGTTCGCTTCGCCTCGTAGCGCGCAGTGTGTGCATGGTGGTGAAAACTAGGGTAGCAGATGACGTTTTGCGCGGGCGTGCTGGAGAGCAAGGACGTAGCGTGTAGCCCTGGTGTAGCCCGAGTTTGTTTTGGTGTATGTCTGACATAGGAGGCAGGTCGGTCGGGACGACACGACTAACACGCTCGACGCACGCACGCATGCACCGGCCCTGCTGGCGTCGGCATACTGCTGGCGTCGGCGCATCGGTACCGAGCAAGTCTGCTGGCTGCTGGCCACTTGCTTGCTTGGGGTGCCGGCTGCGCCAGGAGCCCTCCTGTATGCGCTGCTCGGCCTGAACGAGCCTCGGCGGGTTTGTCTTAGGCCTGCAGCGCACCGCGGACAGCTGGACACCACTGACCTGCTGTTGCTCATACATACGCCGGAGTGAGGGCGGCTTCAGAGCTCGCTCGGCTTGCTGGGGTTGCCATGAACGAGCGAGTCGCTGGGGCTCTGGGGCAGGCCGGGGCTTGGCTTGCTTGTGTGGGTGCGGCGGCAACTGCGATGCTGGCCTGCTGTTGTTCCGGGGCAGGCCGGGGCTTGGCTGATAAGGGTGCGGCCACTGCGGTGCGGATGGAGCGTCCCGACTACGGAGTTGCCGTTGTTGGTACGGCACATGCGCTATTGCGCATCGCCCAACGCCCACGCCCTTGGAAGGCCACGGCAAATCGGCACAGCAGCGCAGCAGTCGGCAGCTGTAGACCGCGTTATACTAAATAAGCGACAATGGGCGGCCGACGAAGAAGCCTGTTTCACTTAACGACTTAGCTAGCAATGCGCTGTTGCTCATCGGTACGCCGGGCGCTCATTTCACTGCTGCTGGCGCTTGCAGCAGTTGCGACCGATGGCGACAGCTCGGAGTACGCTCACTTCTTCCCAAGGACATGCAGCGACATCGCAGCAAACAACCCCAAAGCAGCTTCAGCAAAGAGCTGCAGGCAGGGCGTCTGCGCACATGCGCGGGTTCGTGTCGTCCCTCCGTCCCCAGCAAACCACGCCCGCATCCCTCGCGCATCCCGTTCCTTGCCTCCAACAGCCTTGGCTCCACTCGGGGCTTCTATGGCGCTATTGATACCTGGCATTCAATGCGTGAGCTCCTGGCAGCGCGGAGCTACAACGGCGAGGTATGCCATACCCTCCACATGCATACACTCTCGATTGTATATATGTCAGGATAGGCAAGCAGGGCTGGCGTCATAGCCCGCTGAGGCCGCGCCAGGCGCGGCAGGCCTGTCCTAGGCGCCATCCTGAAACCCACCCGCTTTCTGCTCCTTCGCCAGGTCATCCTAGTCCACGAAACGCGCGCGGACCTGAGCGTCCAGTGGCAATGGCGCATGCTGCGCATGGGCTACGCACACACGGTCGTGGTATCAAAGGACGAGGCCTCGTGCCAGCCGCTCAGGCGCGTGCGTATGTCACACGGCCAGCGGTTGCCCCCACCGTTCCAACGTCCTATCCCGCCGCACACGCCGCCGCTACACAGGCACATCTACGGCGACCTCGCAGGATGTGTGTGGTACGAGCGCGACGTGTCCGTGCCGGGAAACACTGGGAAGCCGTCCGCGGGCTCGGCGGGGGAAGGCGTTCGGCTGCTTGAACCGGGGAGCTTGGGACTTTTCATCGATCCCGTTGCGAAGGGCTACTGGTGAGCTGCCGGTGGCTAGGGCTACGTACTGGATGGGGCGCTATCAAGCAATGTGCACATCACCCAAAGCTCGGTCGGTGAACTTCCGGCTAGTCTAGCTAGCCAAGTCAGGGCTCCGGGCACAACCTCTCACGGACGGTCCCGATCTGTGCAACGCAGGAAGTTCCAGCTGGTGGCCATGATCCTGCGGCTGGGCGGATACAACGTGCTGGTGCGGTAGAGGGGCAGGGGCTGTGTGGGAGCTTACCTTGCAGCAGCTGGGGCCGGGGGTGCATACATGGAGCCCCTGCCAAGCGAGCGGCGCCAAGCAGTCTGCTATGCACGCCAGCGGCTGACGCATCGCAATGCGCTTGCTGTGGAGTGAAAGTGGGTTGTCCCCACGCCAGTGCCTGGACTCGGACCTCGTCCTGCTGGACGACTTCTACTGGTGGATGGACCAACCCGACTACAAGGGTGCGAGGGCCGAGCGAGCCTGAACATCGCCTCGATGTGGGAGTCAAGCGCTACGCCACGCGTGCTGCGTCGCGCCCGGTCCACCCTTACCTCCCCCCTCCTGTCCTGTCCTCCTCAGGCTACCACATGCTGTCGCAGTACGACGGCATGGGCACACTCAATGTTGGGGTCCTGTACTTCCGAGGCGTGTCGCCCTCGGGCCCCACCGCCTGGGCCATGGTGAGAGGGGGCGAGCAAGGGCCGGCGGCGACTGCGCGACTGGGTGCACGCCCGTAGTGCACGCCCGGAGGGCGTGTGGGCTCATTCGGCAGCCCAGGGCGGGGCAGGGGCCAGATTACACTCCGGTGCTCGTGCACTCGCCGATCTATCTGTTGGCAACAGGCAGGGGGCGGGAGGCCGGGCGCATTTGGACGGCGGCCGCGGGCAATTGACATCCCCAGGGGCGGGGCCATGGCTGGAGGCATGTGCAAGCGCAGGTCCACACCCGTCAACCTAAGCGCGCAGCGAGCCACCATAAGCACCCCTGCGCCGCAGTCCGAGAGCATCCTGCGCAATGTCCGGTGGCGCGAGCAGTCGAAGGAACTGGCCGCCATCGGCATCAGTAGTGAGCACTGCTGGGGGCGCTGGGCGGGCAGCGGGACAGCCGCAGGGACAGCTCCGCTCACGCACGGCAGGGCGCAGGGTCACGCAGGGGCACATGGCGCCGGCGCGAGGGAAGGGGACCGCAGGGTCTCGCCCATGGCGCGGGCACAGTGCAGCGCAGCGCCGACTTGCACTGGCCCGCCCGGTGCCTGGTTAGTTTCATCGGTTGGCTGCATGGCAGGGGGCATTCGTACGTGAGGGTCGAGCCTCTGGCGCCGAGCTCGTGTTCACGACACCGTTAAAGGCTGATCGATGCCTTGCAAGGGCCAACTGTCATCCTCTGGCGCCGCGCGCCCCACGCTCCTCCGCTGTGTGCGGTCGCAGTACGGTACTGCTGGGACCAGTCGGCCGTCACGGATGCGGTCTACAGCGCGCTAGCGGGGCGGCCACTGTTCACCAGGTGCCTTTCCTCCAGGTGCAGCCGGCGGCATGGCACGTGTGTCACAGTGCAAGGCGGGCCTCTGCCTGCTGGAGGCTCACGCACAGCTCACGTATGGCGCTTGTGCCTTGCCTGGGGTTGGCGGGGCCTTACCGCCCACCGCCGCACCGCGCATGCGCGCATCGCAGGCAAGACCCCTCCTGGGGCAGCGTGGAGGAAGGGCACAAGGTGAGGGCCTCGGCTGGAGGGTCTTATGGGACGACCCCAGCGGCAATGCGTGCGCGGACTCGCGGGGCCCGGCTGGCCCGTGTGCGCCGTGTGTTGTAGCGGTACGACACGTACGGGCGAGTACGACAATAGTCAAGGGGCCTCGCAGCCCACCTGCTGTGTCCGCTGCTTGTCCGCGCAGGCCTTTGTCGAGGCCAACAAGCGGTTACTGGAGGGGGTGTGGACCAAGAAGGTGCGCAGCCAGCTGCCCAGCCTCTGGGGCCGCGCCAGGCTAACATCCCATGAGAGGTCGCGATTGAGCGAGGTAGAGCTGCGGTGAGACTGCCGCGGCCGGCGCGGGCGCTGCGTGCGTGCGTGCTGCCCCGCCCCCCGGCCTGCTGCGCAGGTCTTTGCCACGGAGCGCTCCGGGCCCGCCTGCCACCGCCTTCCTCGCATGCGCAACAACCTGACCATGAAGGAGGGCGTGCTTCGCATGCCCCACACCCACGGGGAGTGGCCGCAGGTGAGCGTGCAGTGGCCGTGCGGCGGCGGGGAATGAACAAACCACAAAATGCAAATAAACGGAGGTTTCATGTCCACGTCATCGGCTCATCAATTGATGAGCGATTGCGACCAGAGTGTCGGACCCAGCGACGCGGCTGGCGTTAGTGAAGAGAGCGGGTGCAAGGCGTCGGGCGCAGGTGGCAGGGAAACAAGTGTGAACGAAGCAACTTGTGTCCCGTGCGCCCGGCAGGATCTGGGCGGCGCTGCCCTGGGCGGCATGGGCCCCATGGCGCGGGCCTGGCTGGCCATGCTGGCGGAGGCGGGTGCGTGTCGTGGCGAGCATGCTCGTCTGTAGCGGCCGCCGGCGGGAGCCTCCGTCCTGGCGATGCGGCCTGCGCAAGCCCGTCAAGTGCCACATGTCACACATGTCAGATCTCCCCGCACCCCCGCCCCTCCCGCAGGCGACGCGCCCCTGTGGCCCGACCCGGAGGACCCCGCGACCGAGGGGCGGGCAGCGGCCGTCCCGCACGAGCGCTTTGCGTACTTCAGGTCAGAGAGCGGATGGCCGCGCATGAGCCCATGCTCCCACTGCCCCCACATGTCCCATGATATCCGCAGCCCGGGTATCGTGGCTCCCCCTTGTCCCCACTCGCCTCCCCAGCGCGCACTTGGTGTGCGACTGGAGCAACTGCGGCAAGTTCGGAATGCTGCAGCCCCACATGCGGCCGCAGGGGCAGGAGCCGTGTGTTGTGGTAAGCGCAGCCGCCGCTCCTGGCGCTGGATCAGTTGCGTGCTTGCCGTTGCCATTGCCGTTAGCACGTGGCAAGACGCGGCAGCGGACGTCAGCGGCGCGGCATAGACGGGACGTGCCGTGCGGGGCAAGAGGAAGAGCGGCCAGACCCTCGCATCGCTGGCCCGCTGCTGGCGCCTCATGCCGCAGATCGGGCACTTTGTGGTCGCGCCGGACAAGCCCCTCGGCAAACGGTGAGCGAGCCTGCACGTGATCGGGGCGCGCGTGCGCGGCCAGCGGGCTGTGGCGAGGGAGAAGCGGACGAGCCCTGCTGCTGCCTTCTTATGTTCCCGTATTGGCCTTGTCCCTTTGTGTCTACCCCCATGACTTGCCACACGTGAACTCCGCCATCAAGTCCCCGTAGCTTCCAGACTCCTTTGCTTGACTGGAGGTTTCGTTCCCGCCCGCCCCCGTGACGTTGCCGCCGCATCGCGCCCTATCGCGCGGTACCAGTCCGCGGAAAACCACCAGCCTCACCAAGACTCGGGCTCCTGCCGATGCTCTGCCCTCGCTCTCCCCCGCAGCTTCCAGCTCATGTACAACGGCGCGCTGAACCACGACCTGTCAACCGCCATGTACGGCCCGGGGGGAGCGTTCCTGGGCACCAGCGCCGGAGCTACGGCAGCCTCGTACAACGGCAACACAACGGTGGGATCCCCACTTGCAAAACCTCCTTGCACGCATGGCATGTTGAGGTTGACCCAACACCGCCCTGCACCCTGCCTGCCCCCATACATACATCCAGCTGCCGCTGCCCCGGGTCATCGCGCTGCTGCCGTCCGCGCTCAGCGCCACGCCGGTACCCGACGCCACCACCACGGCGGCCCGCTCTGCCTGGGGCGCCCTCCACCTGCGCACCAAGGCCCAGTATGCGGCGCTGCTGGCGGCCCTGGCGAGCGTGGCGCTGGCCTCGGGCCGAGCGATGGCCCTGCCGCGGCTGTCGTGCGACTTCCCCTGGGTGCGTGCGGTCGTTACGAGATCCGAGGGCTGGCCGTGCATGCACATCAAATTTGCTTGGAGCAACCCCGATTCATGGACCGCACGGGCAAGGGCCCTCAGGCGCTTGCGTGCGCCTTCGCCACCAGTCCCCTTCCTTGGCCTTCTCCGGCTGCAGATGCATCTCAGGCCCGAGCTCTTCAACGGCACCCACACCATGCCGTGGCGCTACCTGGATGGGGAGGCATTCTCCGCGTACGGCCCCTCCCCCGCCCAACTCAGCTGCGAGTGGCTGGCCTGGGTGCAACCGGGTGAGTGGCGACGGGGCAGGCTGGAGTGGTGGGGCTTAGATGGCGCGTGTTGGAGGTCGGTCTATTCAGGTGGGCCAGGCGCCTGCAGCAAAGCTGGCGGCTGCAGCAAAGAGGGCGCTCGATCAGGCGAACCCTCATGTCTCCGTGCGATCATTGTGGCCCCCGCCGCTCAGGTTGCCTGCACGGCCCTGTCCATGTGGAGGGCGAGCACCACAACAGCCACGTTACCACACACCCCAACACGCGGGCGCTGCTGTCGATAGAGGTGGGGAGCTGCTGGGCGCTGTCTGGTACGTCTCCTGTTTCGTGGGCCCACGTACGGCAGACCTCGCAGCAGCTTGCGTGGACGGCGCAGCAGCTCCCTTGCGCCGTGCGTGCGTGCCATCGTGGTTAGCTGGCCGCAACCACCTTGCAACCAACCGACCAACCAACCCAAACCTCAGGTGGAGCAGCTGCTGCGCCAGCTGCTCTCCAGCCAGCGCGAGCCCCGCACCGGCAGCCGGGGCAACGTGCTGAAGCTGGCGACGGCGGGGGCCGC
>BDDC01000363.1:54263-69251 GCA_001662425.1 Chlamydomonas sphaeroides
GAAGGCGCTGCGGGTGGGCTACTGGGGGCAGGAGCTTTGCGGTTTCGGGCAATCTGTGGTTTGTGGTTGCGTTGTGGTGGCCGCAGGCCCGCACGTGCGTGCCGCCGGGCCTGACCGACCTGAGGCACCGCACGATTGGGCGGGAAAGCCGCCGGCTAACATGCAATAATCGGGTCGGCCCTATCTGTGCTGCGCCGCAGGCCCTACCAGCGGACGAGCCCATCGTTTGGCTGGAGGCGCCCCTGCGGGTGTGTGCGGTGGGGTTTCACTTGCATTGGACATACAGGAATCCATGGCACGTCTGCCAAAGTAGCACGGATATGCAATCATCATCTGTGTTTCAAGCGAGCCTTACTTAAGCTATGGGTCGCTATGGCTCATTCATCTTCCTGCCGTCTATCCCAACGTGTGCAGGTGACGGACCTGAGCGACACGCTGGCAGTCGAAATGGAGGAGTGGCGAAGGCAGTGCTGCGGCCTTGTGTGGCGGCAGGACGTGCAGCAGAAGCCCGAGTGCGGCTGGCGCTTCGCCTCGTAGCATCTCAGGGCGGTTGTGTCGGACGCGTGACCTGTTCGGGCGAAACCATCACAGCGGCCCGGCAGCGGGTTGTAGCGACGCGGGTCAACGCAGGCAAGCGCAAGGGTCTTCGCGTGGCAGGCGGCTCGAGGCACGCACTGTGGCACTGGTGTCGGTGTTCAAATGTGTTACCTGAGCATGCTTTGCGTAGTCTAGGCTCGTCGCGTGTGGTTACGTCGAGTCATGTCGTGAACATTGGTCATGTGCACGGTTTTGTCCGACGTCGTCGAGGCACATTGCAGCGCGCGAGGCGCAGTCTAGGCTGCTCCTTCTGGGTATTTGTAAATTGTTTTGCGGTCGTTACAAGAAGTGCAACGCTTCGTCAATTAACTGTCCGACGGAGAAGAAGAGGTTCATCACCTGAAACCTAGCACAACTCAAAGTGGAGAAAGCCTGTATGCATAATTTATATCTGCGCCATTAATCCAATCTGAGTTTGTGACAAGTCGCGATGTCTAGGGCTCCGATGCAAGCGAAAGGCTTCCTTTTCGCGCTAGCTTCCGTCCTGAGATTAGCGCTGCATGTGCTAGTCCTCACATGTGGATTGATAGCCACAGCGTCGCCCCCAACGGGCCCGGCGCCATCGGCCATCTCCATCGGGGACTTGCTCGTTGTGTTCCCCGTCGGCAGCAGCCATCTAGGATTGGTCAACACGTCTCGCGTGTGGCGCATGGGAGCTCGGGCACACGTCGTCGTGGATGACCAGGTAGGACCTGGGTTCGTCGCCAATGCCCGTGGCACCTGCCCTCCCCTGCCCCCCTCTGCCCCCGCCGTGTGCCGCCCCGCCGCCAGCCGGGCCCTGCCTTGCCTCCACGACCAGACACCGCCTGAGCCTGAGCCCATGCCATCTCGACCAAGCAGCCCCAGCCTTCCGCTGTAACGCCTGCACCCGTCACCCATCACCACCGCCGCCGCTTGCGGGTGCCGCCTACCCTCCGCTGCCACCGCAGGCCGACCTGGCGTCGCTGCGCGCCGCGGGGCGGCCCCACAACGAAACCTTCTCCGCCACACCCGATTTCCCCGGCGAGTTCAGCGCCCTGCGACACGTGCTGGCGCCTGTGCTGGCGCACCGGGCGCACCGCGGCACCTACAAGTGAGCTGGGGCCCACGCGCGGCGGTGCCAGGCGCCAGCGGCCAGGCCGTCGCAACGGCGGGCTCTGGCCCTTGCGCCCTGCCGCTGCCGTGGCAGCCTTCTACGTGCTCTCTAGCCCCAACCTTGACCCCGTGACCATCACTGTAACACGCGCCACAACACACGCCGGGATGTCAAGCCTGCTTATGGTGGCGTTTGGGCTTCGCTCCCGCACCGGCGCACCGCTCTCGGCCGCATCCCTGCCTGCCTGTCGCACGGCTAATGTGCCAATCCCCCAGGGTGTCGTGTGTCGGGCATATGTTGATTATTACGAACACACGCCTCACCACAGGTGGATGCTGCTGGGCGACGGCGACACCGTGTGGTCGCTGCCCGCGGTGCTTGCGCTGCTGCGCCGCAGCCCGCTAGACCACATGCAGCCGGCGGCCGTCAGCGACTTCCTTGTGCACTGCCGCCAGGCGGCGCGCGGGGAGCGGCTGGTGCAGGCGCGTGCGGGGGCAGGGGCGAGCGCGACGCCGGAGGGCCACGGCACGGCGGCAGAGGGCCAAGCAAGGGACGAGTCCGTTGTTGTCAGTTGCGGGAAGGCCCCACTGGGGATCAGAGTCCTCGCTGCTCTGCTGCCCCGCCCTGCGGCTCGCCCACGCGAGCGAGCTGACCGCCCCGCCCTCGGCCCGCCCTCGCCAGGCGCCCCTGGAGCGGGACGGTCGCTGCCTGCCGTGCAACGAAGCGGCGGCGGCGGCAGCTGCCGGGCCGCCCGGGGCCTGCCCCTGCCGCCTTCCGCGGGGCGGCTACTCGAAGCTGGCCGGCTCGGAGTGCCCCGCCGATGGCCGCACGTCATTCTACGGAGGCGCAGGTTGATTGGGCATGCCTCTGACCACCCAACACGAAAACACTACGAATGATGGGGTTGCACCGGGCGCAGTTGGATCAGGGCCTAGCGGCCTCCGTGCACGCACCGGCGGCGGCTGTGGGTTCTGGACGTGTCCCCTTCCTGGCTCCGGCTGCTGTCGTCCAGCCGTACTCTAAACTTGCCGGTGGCCTGCATCCGCGCGCACCGATCCCGCCTCGCGCTCTGCCCCGTGCCCCGCCCCTACCGGGCCCCAGGCGTGCTGCTGTCCCACGCCCTGGCGGCGCAGCTGGCGGGCGGCCACTACGCGCTGCCACAGGGGTCCCGCGCTCCGGCGGCCACCCTGTACCAGGTCGGTCCTCGTGACGCTGAATGCAGCGGTTGGGGGTCAACCGCTGCAGCGGTTGGGGGCCAACCGCTCGATGAGGTCTGCAATGCGTCCAGCTGCCTGCATGGCCGCACTGCGGCTGGGCTGTGGTGACGATAGCGAGCTCGCAAAGGACCCTGCTGGCTGTCCGCATTCTCAAGCCTGGCGCCGCGCTTTCCTCGCGCCACGCCCTACCCCCGGCAGGTCGCCTTCTCCGGCCTCATCACAGCCGGCGACACGCTGTTAAGCGAGGCCATTCGCCTGCACGGCGTCGGCTTCACGGCGCCGCCACCACGGGACAGCGACAGCGTAGACGCCAATGCCGATGCGGGCAGCAGCAGCCAGCGGCGGCAGTTCGGGACTCTGTGTGACTTTAACGACCGCGAGTCGCCGACCATGCTGTTCAAAGCGCACAAGCGCTTCGCGGAGCTAGAGCCCGACGCGTTCCGTGACGTGATCTCCGTACACGTACGGCAACTGGGTACGGACATGGATCCGTACCTGGCCGTGGTACGGAAGATGGGCGAGCTGTTCTCGGGCAGCGGGCTGCCGGCGGCGGCGGCGCCTAGTGGGGACGGTGCGGTGGCAATGCCGGTGGCGGGCAGCGGTGGGGGTGATGGGGGTGGCGGCGGCGGCGCAGTCTTGCGGCGCGTCAAAACGCACGAAGGGCCGGCTGCACGCAGCGGGCGGCGGCTGTTTCGACGTCGGAGGTGGCCCGGGGCACGGTGACGGCCACGCAAGTGGCTCATTGTTAAACTACTGACGATTGATCTTCGTCGCCCGTGGGCTTGGGTCTCATCTCTCATGTCGCATTAGGGGAACCGCGCTGCCTGCTGCCGCCGCACGCGCCGCGTGTGCGCCCGCGTGGGTCGACGACATGACTGTGGGTCCGCCGGCAACTGCAACCGTGCAACGATGTGTGCCATCCGTGCGTTTAGATTTGCATGCTGGACTGTCCGCACGGGTCTGCCGCTGACTGCTGAGGGTTAACCACTGGGCAGCAGTGTACACGGCATGCGGATTCTGCTAGCTAGCTGCCGGCAGCTGTCGCGCAGTAGCGTACAACTGGTGCGTGGGGAAGTGACACGCGGTCGTGTTAGCTCGATGCTGCCGGCATTTTGCCTCGCTGATGCATATGCGGCATGGAGTCAACCGCTCGCTCTTACAGCTACCTGTGGCTGAGCGGCACTGCTGCGCACCCGGCCCTCGCCAGGCAGCATCGGTACATACCCTCCTGGCACACTCATCATGACGCCATCAGATAGCGCGGCCAGCCCCCGAGGATGGAGGAATGCAAGCCCTTGCGTTCGGCCACCGGTCGCACTCGGCGGCGCTCAGCATGCAAGCCCTCCATCCGCGCAGGGGCCCCAAGACGCCTCCCAGCCCCAAGCCGCAGGGCCGTCCCCACTGGTCTCCCCAGCCCCTGGGAGCTGTCGCCCCCTCGCGCACCCCCTCAGTCGATCTCCATGCCGCCCTCTGCCGCCTTCTGCAGCGCCGGCGCGTTCTCGCCCGCTATGGACAGCGGCGTGTCGCCGTCCTTGCTGGCCACCTGGCGCAGGCGGCAACGACACACAGAGGCAGGCGAAGGGATTGGCCGCGAGGGATGCAGGGAATAATAACATGGGGGACACGAGCATGGCAGGTGCATACGGAGGGGCTGCGTAGGATTACTGTGCTGCACAGGGACCGGACCGGGAGGAGCACGACACCGCACGTTGTACCAGGGCGCAGGGAGGAGAGGCGCCACAAAGGAGGCCGCGAGCTGGCCAAGTCGTGGCTTCATCGGGCCGCGCAGGGGCCCTTGGCGCGGCCCTGCCTTGTTTCTACTTGCCCTGCCACCGGCCAGCTGCAGCCCCCGCCCTGCCGACTGCCGACTGCTGCACGCAGCTTGGGCCACGAACCTGCAGGCTGGCTGGCCCTCCCCGCGCGGCCAGGTAGAAGGCCGCCGCCGCCTGGTCGCACTGCACCGCCACAAAGAGGGGCGTGCAGCCCTGCTTGTCCTGGGGGACGGGATCGGGAGGGGAAGGAGCGAGGCAGCAGGTGGGGCCAGGAGCCCAGGGCGTGCACGCGCCGCGTAGCGCGTAGCTCGGCCGGTCGGGCAGCAAGGCAGGCGCCGGCAACGCCACACGCAAGGTGCCTCCACGCGCCGGGCAGTGCAGCAGCTGCCGTGCACGTAGCGCCCAGGGCCGCGGTGCCGTACAAGCCGCCGCACTCGGCTCTGTGACCCGCCCGCCCCTGCCTCGGCGCGGCAGCCCAGCCACACACCACGCTGCGCCGTCCTACCGTAACCCCGTACAAGCCGCCGTACGCGGTTACTGCCGTACCTGCCGGTCCAGCGCCGCCTTGCCCTGCTCCACCAGCAGCTTGACCACGTCCACCCGGCCCGTGGAGGCGGCGCGGTGCAGTGGCGTAGCGCCTGTGGAGTCGGCCGCGTTCACGGCGGCACCGCAGCCTAGCAGCGCCCGCACCACGCCTGCCCGTCCCTTGCTGGCCTGCGGGTCGGGGAGCAGGGGCGGAGGCAGGGGTGGCGGGAGCGGTCGAGGCGAAAGCTGTTGCGGGGGGTGGCGGCGGGCGGGGCGGGGGGCGCCGGCGCGGCGGCTGTGATGGGCAGGCGACCAGTCGTGAGACAGGGCGGGGGTCCTCTGTGCCACCGCAGCGACGCCGCACCGCGGCGGCCTCGTGCGCCACCGGCTGCCGCCGGCTGCGGCCCATCCCCGCTGTCTGTCTCTGCGGCTTCACCGGCCCAGTGCCATCGGCCCCATGCCGCGGCTCACCGCATAATGCAGCGCCGTGCGGCCGCCCGAGTTGGCGGCGCCCACCTCGGCGCCCAGCTGCAGCAGCAGCCCCACGACGGCCTCGTGCCCGCAGCTGGCGGCCGACTGCAGCGGCGTCCAGCCCTGGCGGCCGCAGGACAGAGGGGCGGCGGTGGGGCGGGGGGGGGCTGGAGCTTGGCGGGCAGCGCGCGCAGCCAGCTGGGCGGTCCGCGTGCGCCGCGACCCGCGCAAGCGAGAGGCCGCGCCACGACGGCTTCCAAAGAGGTCACGCCGCATCGCCACGGCAACATGATCGACCGCCACGCCGGCGGGGCGGCGCCCAGGGCCTCAGGCACGCGCCCGCTCGAGCCAGTCGGCTGCCTCCACAGCCCCAGCCGCCAACCCCAGCCGCAGGATCAGCCCCCAGCCTGCAGCCCCGAGGCCCCCCTGAATGCACACCTCCTCGTCCACCGCGTTGACCGCATCCACGCCGCCCGGCCGCCCCGCCAGCAGCTGCACCAGCTCCAAGCAGCCGCTGGTGGCGGCATTGTGAAGCAGGCTGCGCTCGTCCTCGTCGCGCCGCCTCACCAGCCGGTCCAGCTCTGTGGCGCGTGGGGGAAGCGCATGCGTCGGCGCAGCGGGGCAGCGGGGTCGGGGAGCTGCGGCACGGGTGGTGCGAGGCGGCTGGTGATCGCGCCGGGTTGCGTGGAGCGCCGGGCGCCGGGAGTTGGTGGACTTGTGAAGGCAAGCGATGGGTGTGGGAAGGCCCGTGCACGGGGAGATTGCTGGGGAGCTGGCGCGTCGATGGGCAAGCGGCGGCGGCGGCTCAAGGTGCGCTGCCCACCATCGGGCGGCAGTGACTGGAAATAGGCCAGCTCGCCATCACGGGCGCGCTGCGCCGCCTTGTCCATGACAGAAGCACGCCCTCAGCGAGGGGCGGCGTCAGCCGCGGGCAGCCGGGGTGCGGCGCGTGCTGCCCGGGGTGGTGACCGGTGGTTGGTTGCGGTTGTGTGTCCGAAGAGTGCCGCGGCAATTCCCTGCGTGCTTATGTGAAGCGAAAGGTAGGTCGCGCTGGGTACAAGTAAGGAACACGATCTGCGGCAGATGTCGAGCGAGTTGATAGTGCCGAGGGGCGCGTGGGATACTGAGCGTATGGCGTATTGCAGGCTTAGCAATGCAGTTTCACGCGCTGGAGTCTTGGCTTCTCGTCAGGGCTGCATTGGCAAGCCCTCAAAAAGCCCTGCAGCAATTGCAGCGCGCATCGGCCGCGCTGTTCGGTCATACACACTATAACGCCCACTGCTATTACCTGCAAGCAAGGCGACCCGGCTTTGAGCGCTGAGCAACACCCTCGCTTCGCTGTGCAAGTCATGGCGCCACGCCTGGCCGTATGGCTACCAGTGATCACCAGCACAGCGCTGGGTGTCGCCATTGGGCTGCGTAAGCTCGACCCACCTCTCTCGGACAGCAAGGAGAGCAAGCTGCAGACCTTGCTCAGGCGCTACAGGGAGCAGCTGCTGGCAAACCCTGAGAAGCTCGCAGCGCTCGAGCGGGAGTTTCAGGCCCAGATGGCCGACGGCCTTAAAAAGAAGGCCCCGGTCGATGGGAAGCACATGATGATGCTCCCCACCTTCGTGACGCGCCTGCCCGACGGCACGGAGACGGGCGAGTGCTACGCGCTGGTGAGCTCCGCGCTGTCGCCGGCGTCGGGTGCCAAATAACCCAAGCGTTACGGCGCCGCACCCGGCGAACACTGCCCTCCCCCAACCGCCCTCATCCCTCCCTCCCCATCCCACCGTCCCGCACCCTCCCCTCTCCCCGTGCCCTCCCCCACAGGACTTGGGCGGCACCAACTTCCGTGTCATGTACGTCCGTCTCGGCGAGGAGCCCAGCTCCATCGCCGAGATGGACGTGGACGAGGTGCCCCTGCCCCGCGAGATCACCACGGGGCCCGGCGTCAAGCTCTTTGACTTCCTCGCCACCACCCTCAAGTCCTTCATCGACCGCCACCAGGCCGACAAGGCCGCCGCGTCCGCCACCGCCGGCACCGCCAGCGGCGCCGCCGCGGCGCTGCCTGTGGTGGGCTTCTGCTTCAGCTTTGCGGTGGAGCAAAGCGGCCTGGCGTCGGGCACGCTTCTGGACTGGACCAAGGGCTTTTCGGCCAACGGCTGCATCGGGCGCGACCCCGTGGCGCTGCTGAACGCGGCGCTGGAGCGCTGTGGGCGGCCGTGCAGGGTGGCGGCGCTGCTGAACGACACGGTGCGGGCCAGCTGCCCGGGGCACGGCTGCCGCCGTTGGGACGGCCGCGGGCAGCCATGACGCACGGCTGCAGGGGGCGCAGGCCGGTAGCCAAGGCACACCAGCGCAAAGCCGCCACGCTTCACGCAGGAACAGGGGATGGACGCAAAGCGAGGAGCTCGGCAGCGGCCGCGCGCTGACTGCGGCCTGCGTTGCCCAGCCCATGGGCTCCTCCCGCTCCCCTCTGTTCCTCCCCTTCACGTCGCGTCCGTGCTTTCTCTCGCCCGCTTCTCTCTCCCGACCTCTGCCCATGCCAGGTGGGCGTGCTGGCTGCGCAGTGCTACCTGGAGCCCGCCACGCAGCTGGGCGTCATCCTGGGCACCGGCACCAACGCCGCCTACGTGGAGAAGACGGCGGCCATCGCCAAGTGGAGCCCGCCAGCCGGGGCGGCGGGCGGCCGCAGCGCTGTCAACACCGAGTGGGCGGCCTTCTTCTCCACCAGCCTGCCGCGCTGCCTGGAGGACCTGGCGGTGGGCCGGGCGGGGGCGGAGGGGGGAGGGCGGAGGCGGCCTGGGGTTTCGGGCACGGCACGGGGCCCGTGATGACGCCCACGTGGCGCCTTCCGCTGCGGCGGATGGGGGCCGGAGGGCACGACCGCGGCCTGAGCACTTCATAAGCCGTCCTCCGCCTCCTCATTCCCGTGCCTCCCTCCCCTCCCCTCCCTTCCTTCCCTGTCGCTCCCGCAGCTGGACGCCGCCTCGCCCAACCCCAGCAAGTACATGTTTGAGAAGCTGCTGTCGGGCATGTACCTGGGCGAGGTAGCGCGTCGCATCCTGGCGTCCATCGCCAAGGACATCCCCGGCCTCTTCCGGCCCAAGCTCACGCCCTCGTCGGACGCCGCCGCCACGGCGCCGGCCGAGCCGGGGCAGGCCCCCGAGCTGCCGTCCGGCCTCAAGACCCCCGGGTCGCTCAGCACCGCCAGCCTGGCGTCCATCGTGGAGGACCGCTCCTGGCGCCTGCTGGCGACGCGCAAGCGGCTGAGCGAGGAGCTGGGCTGCCACTGGCCAAGCACCCGCGCGGCGCAGGTGGTGCAGGAGGTACGTGATGCGATGGCATGGGCTGGGGCCTGGGGGCTGGGGGCTGGGGCCTGGGGGCTGGGGGCTGGGGGCTGGGGGCTGGGGGCTGGGTTGGGGGCTGAGGCCTGGGTTGGGGGCTTGGGGCGGGTGGGTGTCCCCGGGCTGCTGCTATGTCGTTACGATGCGCTGGGGTGAGCGCAGAACGGGTGCTGCAGGCGGGCGGTAGGGATCCGTGCGTTGGCACGTCATGCCAGAGCCCGGGCCGGAGCCGTTGCGCCGATGATGTGCGTCAAGCCTCTATTCGCCAACCCCCAACCGACCCGACAGGTGTGCACGCTTGTGGCCAAGCGCAGCGCGCAGCTGACGGCCATGGCGCTGCTCGCCATCCTGCGGCGCAACGGCTGGACCGCCGCCTCGCCGCCGGCGCCCGTCACGATCGCCTTCGACGGCGGCGTGTACGAGGGGTTCCAGTCGTACCGTACGATGCTGGACGAGCAGCTTCGCGAGCAGCTGGGCGAGCGCGCGGACGAGCTGGCGCCGCTCATCAAGTGCAAGCTGACGCACGACGGCTCGGCGCTCGGCGCCGCCGTGCTGGCGGCGGCGGCTGTGGCGGCGCCGGCGCAGTCGTCGCCGGCTGAGGCGGCGGCGGCGTTGGCCTCGGCGGCTCAGGCCGCGATGGCGGCGGCGGCGGCTCCGGCGGCCGCGGCGGCGGCGGCGGCCCTCAAGTCCGCGCTGGGGGCGGCGGCTAACATGGCGCACTCGGCCGAGGCGGCGGCGGCGGCGGTGGCGGCGGGCAGCAAGCCGGCGGCGGGCGGGCACTCGGGCCTGCCATCGTACCCTGCGGTTCCCAAGTAGGCTGCTGGCGGATGTTGATTACGCATGGGTCGTAGAAGGAATGGCTGTGAGGGAGAGCGAGCTCAGGCAAGGAAAGGAAAGGCACAGGGTATTGGAAAGAGTGAGAGGGGCGTGGCTCGTGTGGACAGGTTCGCAGCGACGAGGGACGCGGTGTGGCTGCCGGGGTTGTGCATGCGTGGAATAAGTCTGCGGGTGGCTTGCACCGCGTGCATGCCAGTCTGATGCCTCCGGGTGGGCATGTTTGGGCGGCAGGGGCGGCCAGGTGGCGCCGGGGCGGCGCCTCGCAGCGGAACGAAGTGCGGCTGCAGCGTGGGACTGGCTGGTACAGGCGCCGCGGGGCTCGCTAGGGGGACCTCCAGGGCTGGCTTGACGCGTGCTGGTCGGTGTGGGCACGGCCGGCGGCGTTGCTGTCGCACTGCTGCGTGCGTGACTGGGGTGCGCTGCGGGCGTGGGTTGGCCGCGCAGGTTGGCCGCGCAGGTTGGCCGTGCGGCGTCCGGAGCGGAGCCGTGCGTGGGCCAGGCCGCGGGCAGGGCGCCGTTGTGACGCAGCTGGGTAGGCTGGGTACAGGGGCCCAGCGCGGTGGCACGAGGGCATGGCGGCGTGGCCAGCGGCGGCGCGCCGTGCAGAGCATCTAAGGGCCGGGGCGCGTGTGTTAGTGATGACTGGAGCATGTCTTGCTTTCGTGCGTGTCAAAGCTGGATTGTGCATGCGCTCGTGGCGAGGGGCGTCGGGATACGAGGTGGGCCGGCGGCTGCAGGCGTCCGTGCAGCTGGTGAGGGGCTGGATGCTCAACCCCGTTGGGTGCCCTGCCTCGCGGACTTGATTGGGCCGGGGTGTGCACGGAGCAGGGGCACGCGAGCGAGGAGCGAGCGCCGGCGCGCGGCTCTGGCTGGGCGTGCGGGGCTCGAGCGGCGCTGAACGGTGTTGGCACTGTTAGTACAGCGCGCTGCGCATTCGCGTATGTTCGTTTGCTGGATTACCTACGGGTCCTGCTCGTCGTCCTCCCCACAGCCAGCACGCACTCCCGTCTCCCTCGCCGACCGAGACGCCGCAAGCCCTGACGCCCCACATGCCACTCCGCTGCACGGTCCACGCGCGCCTGCCTGGCCGCCTGGCCGCGACGACGCGTCGACACCAAGACGCGGCATCTCCACAATATGGTGCTACCCTGTACCCCCACGTTGACAGCCACATTCAAAGGCGCGGCACTTCTGTGCTAGGGGGGTAGGAAGCAAAGCTGATTCAAGAGCGTGTGACTCCACACCAACAGAATAACACAGCAGCACGACCCTGCGTCCGCCAGACCAACAACCGCCTGTGCGACCAGCCGCCTCGCTGCACCCAGAAGCCCAGGGGTGAATAACGAACAACCTCCCCTGATGCAGCCGAGTGCATGCATGCGTGTGCTGGTCTTTCCCACCGCAGGCGCTCCACCGTACTTGGTGTGTGTGTCAGCTGCCACTGGGTGGGTGGACGTGCTACCGACATTGGATGGCAGCAGGCCAACACCAACCGTGGTACAGCTTGCTCATCGCCCCAAGCCCCCAGACGACCACGCGAACCCAAACCCGACGCATGTCGCCTTGCACGTACGCCAGCAGCGCCCGTGGAACGTTGAACGTCGAACGGCTCGTGCCCCTAAAGGAGCGAGTCGAACGGCTCGTGCCCCTGCCTAAAAGTGCGAGCCAACGATAGCTATGAAAGCATGCGTCGGCGCATTCTGTGACGTTAATTGACTGCTACCTTCACATCTGACACAACTACACAACACGAGCTATACACAGTAACCCAATGCGCCCGATGCTACACAATTACAACAGTCCTCGCATATGCTAACAGCAGTAAGCGAGCGCCGCGCTTGCAGGGCGGCCTCCAGGCATGCCGCGCCGCGCTTACTTGGCGGCGCCGCTGACACAGCGGTTCCCTGGCGTACGTGCCCGCTCCGCCACGGGCACAGGCTCAACGGTGCCGCGCGTGTCACGGCACGGGCACTTGGACTGCCCACACAGAGTACTCGGTAGGCGTCAGCGGCATATATAGCTAGGGTTAACATTCATTATCATAAGCATTGCTCAATGTATGTCGGCGTTCCACGCCAGCCAGATAGACAAGCCCCTGCGCCGATGCAGCGGCGTGCAGTGGCGCAGCCTCGCGCCAGCAGCCGGTGATGCCGCCGCCGCCGCCTGCCTATGAACTCTCTGTTGATTGCCGCCATCGCCCGCCGTCCCAAAACGCTGCACTGCATCCACAGTAGCGCTAGCCGGCTCCCGGTTCTCTCCCAGGGAGCCGTGCTCAAGTAGGTCCTGCCACTGTGCCACAGCCAGCGCACAGCCCACAAACTAGCCAGCTCCCCCACAATTGGTTGTGTGGTTGCTGGCGCAAAGCGACGACGGCGACGCCCTTCACGTCAACGCCCAGTCCCGGCTCACGTCAGCCCAACAACCCAACTTCCCAAAGTGCGCCGCATGCAGCAGGGCTTCGTTGCCAGGCGGGTGTCATGAACGCATGACCTCTACCGGCTTTTGCCGACTAGCGTAGTCCCATCGCCCACCCCTGATTGCCTATCTACTTGGTATGTACACTCCCACGGCCCCAACCGACCCGGACAACTAACGCGCATCCATGCATAGCTCAGCGGCGGCCGGTTGGGTGGGCCGGTTCGCAACTCGGCGGCAGCAGCAGCAAGGGCACATGCGCCTAGCTAGCTAGCCCAGCGAACCAACCCAAGCGGCGGCCAACTAGCTTGCTCACCGCGATTTGACCAGCACTCCGTCCACCTGAACCATGGCCGGCCCCGAGTCCAGCCTGGCCAGGACCTGGATCGAGCCGTTGCTGCGGGCGGCCGACAGCTGCAGCCTGCAGCTGGACTCCAGGAGCCCCTCGATGGCCGCCGCCCCTCGGGCCGCCGCTGCAGCAGCCGACGCGCACGGCTGAGGCGACCCCGCGACCGCCGAGCCGGCTCCGGCCGACGACGGCTGCAGGCTGGAGGCCTGCCGGGCCGCGACAGACCCCGCCACCGGCATGGAGGGCACGGCCAGGGGCTGCTGCGGAGGATGAGTATGCTTGGGGCGCTGCTCGGCCAGGGCGCGGCGCTGCTCGCGCTCTACGGCCAGCTGCACGGCGCGGCGCGAGTCATAGTCCTTGAGGTCCTCCTGCAGCACAGGGGTGTGGGCTGCCGGGTGTCATTGAGCTGGCGCAGGCGGTTACCAGGCGGCAGGGCCCCACACACCTTTCGCCCACCCCCACCCCCACCCCCACCCCCAAGTCCCGACCCCAGCCACCTGCACCACACCTCTCGACCCACTCCGCCCCCAAGTCCCGGCCCCACCTGCACGATCTCCGGCCCCAGCAGCAGCTCGGCCCGGATGCGCCGCTCCGTCTCCAGAAGATCGGCCAGGATCTGTACGGCACATGGGGCGATTAGTGGCGGTTGGCGGTTGCTTGATCACCTCCCCGCACAACTCTGCCACCACGCGCACCTCCTCAAAGCTGGGCCGCTCCCGTGGCTCCCTGGCAAGGCAGCGCCGTCCCAGGGCCACGATGCGGTCGGCCATGGGCGCGGGCTCGGGCCACTGCAGCTGCAGGGAGCCGTCCTGGATGCCGGCAACCACGTCGGCTGCGTGGCGGGGAAGAGACGAGGGGATGCATTTCAGGTCAGGTCGTCAGGGCGGGTGTTTGAATGAAGTCAGCCTGTCAGCGGCACACAGCAGAGGCGGCGGACGTGGCCGCTCCCTGCTAGACTGTGAACTGAGTAGGCGTCTCGTGCGTACTCACGCTGGCGGGCTCCGGTGTAGGGGCTCAGGCCTGTGAGCATCTCGTGCAGCATCACGCCAAACGACCACACGTCCGAGGCACGGCTGACGCGGCCGGAGAACGCCTCCTGCGCACGGCAGGGGGAGGGGCGCATAGCGAGGAAATGAGAGGGCGGAGGTGGTGATGAGCGCGCGCAGCGGATCGCATGAGCGAGCCGGTCGCAGCAGGATAACGGCGCTACGGACCTTTTGCCCCGGTGAGCTCGACGAAGACTAATGCGGACGCCGGACTATGCCCTGGCGTGGATTACGGAAGGAAGAGGGTCGTCCGACCACCACCCACTGAATGTGAAGCCCCAATAGAGGGATGGAACGCACATACATAGGAACGGGACCATGGTCGGGGGCCGGCAGCAATGCCCACGTGGCGCCGGCTGCGCGCTGAGGCACACCTCCCTTGCAGTCGGCCGTGTGGCGTCACGAGAGCAGCCCAGGTGCTCATGCCCCCGCCCCCGCCCGCCCTCCCGCGACCTCGGCCTCGGCCGGCTGCATGCCCCCACCTGACCATCCTGCCGCCCCTGCGTGCCCGTGCGTCCTCCTGCCGTACGTATCCCAGCATATCGGTACTGTTGCTTGGTGCGACATGGCCATGCACAGTAATTGCTCCGTGGCTCCCACCGCCCGCACCCACCGGCGCCATGTAGGCCACGCTGCCCAAGCTGTCGGTCTGCATGCTGTTCATGGACGGCGGCAGCAGGTGCGACAGCCCAAAGTCGGCGATCTGATGGTTGGTCAGAGGATAAGGAAGGTGACGAACGGTAAGAGGGGTGACCAGGGCTCCGTGGGTGATTGGACACATACAGCGAGGGAAGGTGCAGGCATTCCAGGGTTCCGATGCCGCCGCTGCTGTGCGTGCCCGGGTCATGCCGCCCTGCGCCGCATCTAGGGACACGACACGGCGCACCTTGGCAATGAATCCTCGGCGGTCGGCTCGCGATTTTGCAAGCAGCACGTTGGCGGGCTTCAGGTCGCCGTGCACCACCCCCGCCTCGTGCAGGTGCTGCAGGCCCTTGGCCACCTCGCCAGCCTGGGGAGGGAGGAGAGAACGGCCGGGACGCCGGAGCCACAAAAGGGTGTCGTATCGGCGCTGAGCTGCCCTGCCGAGGATCTGCCGCCCTTGAGGACCCCTGTACACGCTACACGCCCCACTGCCCACGCACCGTGCGCAGCAGCGCGCGGCGCGCCACGCGCAAGCTCCACTGCGGCAAGGCTGCGAAGATGTTCTTGTTGATTGCGGACAGCAGCGTGCCTCGTTCGCACAGCTCCTGAACCACCACCAGCACCATGCTGCCCGTGGCGGCCTACGTGGCAGGCAGGCAGGCAGGCAGGCAGGCAGGCAGGCAGGCAGGCAGGCAGGCAGGCAGGCAGGC
>BDDC01000364.1:0-41231 GCA_001662425.1 Chlamydomonas sphaeroides
CCCACCCTCCCCCCCCCCCCCCACACCCCGGCAGCCGCCAATCCTCCGAACCTCCTCCCCCCTTGCCGCCTCTCCCCTTCCCGCCCCCTTGCAGGCCATGCTGCGCGAGGCGGCTCAGGTGCTGCTGCCCACCACGGGCCAGCCGGTGCAGATGCGCATCGGGCTGCACAGGTGTGTGCGTGTGTGTGTGGGGGGGGTCAGTCGCCCATCGATTGCGCGTAGTGGATAATTGGTCCTGTCCTGCTCGCTCCCATTGCACGCCTTCCCCTGGCTTGGAGGCAGCCACAAACCAAACCCCGCCCACTCCTCCCCGCCTCTCCCTCCCTGCCCCCTCCTCCCTCCGCAGCGGCTCGGTGATGAGCGGCATCGTGGGCTCCAAGATGCCGCGCTTCTGCCTCTTCGGTGAGCCCGCCTGACGCCTGCCGCCGCGGCGCAGCAGCGGCGCTGCCACCGGCTGCTGCGACCCGGTGCACGCAGGCACGCAGGCTTGCCCCCGCGCCCGCTGCTGCCGAGCAGTGGGGAGCCGCGGCAGCAGCCCCTGGGGGATGATGGCCGCGCGGCGCCTGGGCGCTTGCTGCCGCCTCCACAACACCCGCGTGGCTCATGCCCTCCCACCCACCTCCACTCCCTCCCTGCACCCGCACTGCACCGCACTGCACTGCACTGCGCGCCCCTCTCCCTGCAGGCGACACGGTCAACACCGCCAGCCGCATGGTGCGCCAGGGGGCTTGGGGCAGGGCGGGAGGGGCGGGGGACAAGGAAAGGGAAAGAGGGCGAGGGGCGAGGGGCGAGGCATGTCGCGCGGAGGGGGAGGGGGCAAGCGGGGCAGGCCGGCGGCGGCCCCATTGCAGCCCTCCCCGCAGCGGCAGGCAGCGCCCCCCAAAACCAAGACCCGCCGCCTGCTAGCCCTCCGCCCCCCGACCCGCGAACCGCAGCACCCGCCCCATCGCGCCATCGCCCGCCGCCAACCCCTTGCCCGCCTCCTCCCCGGCCTCCTGCCCGGCCCCGGCCCCGGCCCCCCAGGAGAGCACCTGCCAGCCAGGCGACATCCACGTCAGCGGCGCCACCGCGGCCGCGCTGCCGGGAGAGGCGTGGCAGCCCACCGGCGGCGTGCAGGTGCGGGCGCGACCGAGCGGCGGCGGCAGCGGCTGCCCAGTAGGGCCAGGGCCGGCGGCGCGGGATGCGTTGCCACCGTCCAGGGGCCGTCCAGGGGCCGTCCAGGGGCCGTCCAGGGGCCGTCCAGGGGCCGTCCAGGGGCCGTCCAGGGTGCCGCAAGCCACTGGCGGCTGCAGGCCACTGCACCAGGCGCGGCACGCTCAGCAGCCCTCGGCGACCTGCCGCCGCCGTCCCCACCCGCAGGTCAAGGGCATCGGCCTCATGGCGACCTTCGTGTGGCTGCCGTCCGCCGACGACATGCTCACCGCCGCCGCCGCCGCGCACCCCACCTTCACCGACCCCGTCCGCCACGGCCGCCGAGTGCGCCGCGCCTCGGTCACCGTGCTGCCCGGCGGCGCCGCCGCCAGCGGCGCCGCCGGCGCCAGCGCCAGGTCGGTGCCGCAGCACCTGATGGCGGCGTGGGCGTCCTCGTCGGGCACGCCGCCGCCGCCGGCCGGCGGCGAGTCGTCGCCGCGGTCGCGGCGGCTGCTAGCAGTACCGGGATCGGCGGCGGCGGCAGCGTCGCCGCTGCCGCTGCGGGGCACGGATGTGTGGGCCTCGTCCCCACCGCCCTTTGGACCCGGCTCGGTGCCGTCGGGCGGCCCGCCGCTGTCATCCAGCGACAGCAGGGGCGGCCCGCAGCTGGCGGCGCTGCCGGCACTGGGCAGCAGCGGCTTGGGCAGCGGCGGCGCTGGAGCGGCCGCGGCCGCGGCGGAGGCGCGGCGGCAGAGGCTGTGCCGGCGCGCTACCTTCTCGCCCTCACGCGCCGTTGGCGCTGGCCTCAGCAAGGAAGTCAGCCTGCCCAGTCCGGGCGCGGCGGCGGCGGCGGCGGCCAAGGGCGACGAAGCGGCGGCGGCGGCGGCGGCGGCAGATCAGGCGCCGAGGTCACGCCAGTGGGGCATAGATGCGGCAGCTGCTTCGGGAAACATCTGAGGCCTGTCTGAGGGCTGCGACGCTTGGTCCCTGGTTGGCCAACAGCGGCGCCACCCCTGCCCGTGTGTGGGCTCGCGCTGGGGACCAGTGGGGGCCAGGAGACCGCGCGGCGAGGGGCGGGCTGCGTGGCTCGGCGCGGCCGGGCGTGGCCGAGGGCGGCAGCGGCAGCGGCAGCGGGAGGGCGTACACATGTGCGCTGGCCGGGGCCGGACGGGAGCGGTCTTTGGAGCGGAGGGGTTGGGAGCTGTGGGGAGATGCAGGGATGCGCTGCGTTACTTTTGGAGCGGGGAGGGGGATGATGTTCGGCCGGTGGCAGGGCGCTGCACCCCGCAGGCCGTGCCCGGGCATGGAGGAGCTGCCGTGTTGTGTTGGCGCGTGTTTTGTCTGCACGTGTTGTGTTGTCTCGTGTGCTGGTGTGTTGGCACTGCTGTGAGTTCAATCGGGGCACGGCACACTTTGTGCCTTTGCTGCCCCGGGTGAGGGATGCCTCCACGCGCCCCGGCTTCCGTGGCGGTGGGCCGACCGGGGGCTGGTCGGCGCGGCCCGGGCGCTCGTGCTCGTGACGCAGGCTGTGCAGAGACGGCCGCGCGGCTGACGGCTGGGGGTGGGCGGGCGTCGGAGGGGCTGCCTGCCTTCCTGCCTGCCTGCCTGCCTGCCTGCCTGCCTGCCTGCCTGCCTGCCTGCCTGCCTGCCTGCCTGCTGTCTGCCTGCCTGCCTGCCTGCCTGCCTGCCTGCCTGCCTGCCTGCCTGCCTGCCCGCCTGCCAGCCTGTGCTCTGGAGTGCGCTGTGCACGCTGCGTCAGCAGCTGCTGTTGCGTGCGGTGTGGCCACCGCGCGCGCAGCTGGACCAAGGAACGCTGAGGCAGTGATACGGCCTGTCTCGAATCAAACTCTGCATCCATGTGGGGAGGGGGACGCATTCTTGGCTCGCTGCCCCGCCCAGGGCCGCCGGGGGCAGGCGCTCCCCCGGCTGCGGCTGGACGAGCGCCGCGCTGTGCGCGTGCTGGGGGGGCAGGCATGAAACGCACCGTGCGGCGTGCGTACAGTACTGCTGTGGGCTTTTCTTGTGTGGGCCGGGCGCTCCCCCGGGCCCATTGCAGCGGTGCATGCCGCGGGGGGTGCTGCCTAGGCCGCGGTCTCGCGCGTCTGCTGGGCCCTGGGCGGCATTGGCGGGGAGGGCGGTGCTGCGGGGCCTGGAGGCTGCGGTGCGCTGAGGCCTGGGTCAAGATGGGGACATACAGGGGCCGATGCTGTCTTACACCGTGACCATAGCGCTCCCCGTGGCTGCGCGTTCTTGGTATTGCGTCGTCGTACCGGCACGCACGCAGTGCTGTGTTGTGTCGCGCGTGCCGTTTCGCGAGCCGCTTGCTGTATGGCTGTGTGGGACTTGCGGCCGTAAGCTAGCCGAGCCGCAGCCGGGGGGCCGCCCGGGGAACACTAAGCGCACTACTGGCCTCGCAAAAGCGATCCCATGTCTTGTTCGCTGCGGGGGAGGGGGCTGGCGTACTCCTTGCTTTCTTGCTGCGGCCCACAGACAAAACTGGCGCAGTGCATGGGTGTCCTTCAACCGCCATGCGTGCCATGATTGTACGGCGCCGAAAATGGTGCCGCATGGCGAGGCGTGGTGCGTGGTGTGGTTGCACTACACAAGGTGACAAGACGACAAGATGACAAGATCTTGTCACAGCCAGGGGTGCTCTGCGCTGCGCTGCCCGCCGCGCCACCGCCTGCCTCTTCCTCGTCCAGTGCGGCGTAGCGTGACGCGTCTGTGGGCATGGCGCGGGGTCACGGCGATCAGCGCTGCGTCGCGTGCGGTCGTCGTGCGGTGCGGTGCGTATTCATTTGCCGTTGGTAGTGGCTGTTGGTGGCATGGTAGGACAGGTTTCCTGCAGCGCGCGCGTGTAGCCTACATCGATGTACCGGACTCGGTTGCTAGGATAATGATAAGCTAGAACGAAGTCAAGAAGGAATATCTGTAACCTGGGATGCAACTGCTGTAATAACGGCCGCGTCGCAGCCTGCGTGCCCGCCCACACGCGCATCATGTTACTACCGGTTCCTTTTTCTGAACACACACCCGTTCACAGCAGGCCGGGCGGGCCGGGGACCCAGTTCCCTCATGGCGGCGCAGGGCTTTGCTTCCCCCACACACAGGCGCACCTGCCCGCATCCCTGCGTGCTAAGCGCGACCAACGCGTCACCCACAGCCTGCCAGGGCGTGCCGCGCGGGAGTTGTCACTCTCTGTTGCCTGTCGTCCATGAACAAACGCGATTGCGCCTCTTGCATCATTGGCGCGCCGCATCAGGCCGGGCGTGCGCAGCGCCTGACGCCTAGCCTGCGCCCCTGACCGCGGCCCGCCGCCACCCGCAACGGTGCGCTCTGGATGGCGGCACCCGACACGTCCCGCTAGCGTGGTGGGGCAGCCCGCGGACGCACCCCGTGTTGATTCAACAGGCCACAGGCTCCTGACTTGATCGGAATCCCGCAGGCGCGGTGCAGCCTGGGCTAGGCGGGCCGGGAGCCAGGGGGCCGTGGAGGGAAAGGAAGCGGCGGGAGCTCCTCCACTCCTGCCCCCAGCGCTGCGCGCTCCGCGCGCCGCAGCAGCAGAGATGCCCAGGGCGGCAAGCGAGGGCGCTGGCTGGTACCCACACGTCGCGCGGTGCGGCTGCGGTTAGTTGAGCCCCGTGGCGGCACGCTAGGCGCCTCGCCCCTGACGGTGGCTCTGCGTTGGTGCGAGTGCCTGGCTGTACGCAGCGAGGCACAAGCAAGGGCTGTGCACCCTTTCCCCCCCCCGGCTGCCGGCGCGTCGGTCAAGGGGCCGTCGTCAATGCGGACTTGTGGAGTACGTACGAGGCGCGCACAGTAAGTTACAGCAAGCAACGGGCTCGAGCCATCAGTGTCCGCGCAGACTGCAGTGCCGCGTGCTTATTATTGCCCATGCCACACCCCATACGGGCGCGTCGCCGCGCCGAACCACACCGAACACCCGCACCACTTCACCGAGCTAAACGAAGCTTGTAGCCCATAGCACGCGCGCGGCTGTCCTCGGGGTCCCAGCCCTGCGTTCCCGATCTAGGCAGCCCTGGTCCTCGGCCTCAGCCCCCCAGGCCTTGGCCTGGCCTAGGACATGTGGTCGATGCCCTGGCCTTTCATTCTTAGAACAAGCGCGAAAGTCATTGGAAGTTATTGAAAGTCTTGCGATGACGCCCTGGCCTTATCAGGCCTTGACATAGCTGCACAGGTCCGTGTAGTCCACCAGCCGCACCGTGCCGATCGCGGGGCGCTGTGCCCAGTAGCCCCAGCTGCGGGCGGGAGGGGGGCGAGGGCGAGCGAGGGAGGGGGCGTGGGTCAGCGCCTACCGCAAACGCGAAAGCATGACACACACGCACGCACGCGGGTCAGGGGCGGCGGGTGGGACTGCAGATGCGAGCAGGGGGGGGTCGCATGCGCCCCTGCGGCCGCGCCCGCCTCGGCCACCCCAGCGCTCGCTGCCCCCCCTGTCCCCCTGCCTCCCGCCCTGCCGCCCCGGTCCCCCTGCCTCCCTGCCGCCCCGGCGCCCCTGCCAACGCCCGCCCGCCCGCCCGCCACCTACTTGTTCCAGAAGCGGCACGCCTCGGTGGTCCTGCACTTGTTCAGGGCCTCCTCGCGCGTGTTGAACTGGCTGCCGGCGCCGGCGCCCTCCCAGTTGGTGTTGGCGTAGCCCTGCGCGTGCGTGCGAGCAAGGGCGAGGCCAAGGTGGGGGCGATGATATATGCGCAAGGTTCGGCAAGTTGGGTGAGGCAGCGGACCGAGCGGGCCGTGCATACTTGATTGGGCTAGCTAGCTAGTGGCAAAAGACCGGTGCAATCAATGAGAGGTGCAAACAGCGCCGCCACCCTCACCTTGTAGCCGGCGACGCGGGGGCACACTGCGGGCCGGAGGTGCGGCGGGGCAACGGAGCGCCATGGGGCGGGTTAAGACGTTATTAATGTTGCAGAGGGGTCGCGCAGCAGTGTCATGATGGTGGCAGGCGGCCTGCCCTGAGACAGGCGCGCGCAGCAGCCAGCAGCCAGGACTGGCAGTTGGCGGTTGGCAGTTGGCGGGCGGGCAGGCGAGCCAGACCTTGCACGTGCAGCAGCAACGAACCTCAGGAACCGCCAAGCGCAGCGTAGCAACCGCAGCAGCCGCTCACCGCTTTTGTTGATGCCGGCGCTCTTGGGCAGCTTGAAGTCGGCAATCTTGTAGACCAGGGCGGCGGCAGAGGCGCGGCCGCTCCAGCCGGCGGTGAAGGTCCTGGCCTCGCCCTTGCAGGTGCTGCCAGTCACCACGTCGCAGGCGAGGGTGCGGTAGATGCCGTTCTGGGTCGAGCGCCTGCACGTGGGGTGAGGGGGAAATTGGGGAGGGTGGAGGTACGTGTCTGCCTTTACGCCCCTTCCGCCTAGCGCAGGTAGCGCTAAGGGCGCGTGGTAGTGCAGAGGCAGGAACGTGCGCGGACGGCCGCCGCGGGCTTGCCGTGCGTGGGGCATCGTAAACGCATTCGGGCCGGCAGCAGATAAACATACCAGTGGGGGTCAGCATACAGGTTCATCTGCGCCTTGGGGAAGTCGCCGGCGCAGTTGCCGCGCTTGCAGGTGCTGCGGTGGGGGCAGGGGAGGGCAGGGCGGCACGGGTTTCGATGGGGTTTGCGGGGGTTCTCGTTAGCGTCGTGGAGGCGGCTCGGCGAGCTGCTGCAAAGGGCCGAGCCGCGCTCCAGCGGTGCCCGGACTCGGCCATCACTCACCAGCTGATGGAGGCACTGGCCACCTTGTCGTCCCAGGACTTGGTCATATCGCCGCCGGGCTGCGTGGGGCCGAGTGGCGGGCAAGGGAGGCGCGTCCGACAGAAGTGAGTTGGGTCAGGCGGCTGCACCGTGCAAGGCTGCATGGGCATCTGGGCTGGGCACTTGAAGACACAGCAGAAGCTCGGCTTACGGCAGCGAGCGCATCACTCACTGGGCGGAGCTGAGCGAGGTCGAGCAGCGCGGCGTTGGACGGGACATCGCGAGTGACATTGAGCTTCCACGACCAGGCCTCGCCAACAAAGAATTGCTTAACGTACAGTTTCCCCTCACACTCCATGTCCACTTGGGCTGTGGATGGAGGGGATCAGAAACGGCGCGGCGGAGCAAGATGGTGTGGCGAGGTTAGCCATATACTCCTGGTTTTCGGGCTTGAACGTGGGCACAGCTGGGCACAGGAAGAGGCATGCAATGTGTAAAGTGAGCAGAAACGGTACTGAGAGGTCTGCCAGCTGCGACGGGACGACGCGAGGTTGACGCCGGCCGTCAGCAGCATAGTCAGGTTCCAGCCATACGCGTGACGCGGGCCAAACCAAGAGATGTGCTAGTTTGCTTCAGTTTGTAAAATCTATTCCGAAAGAAATAGATACGGAGCGCTAGGACTCACAGTGTTGGCCGGCACGCAGGGTAATAACGAGACAAAGGCAAGTCGCGGAACGTAACTGCAGCTCATCAACTCACGTACCTGCTGACATGCCGGCCGTCGCCAGGAAGACAGCGGCGACGGCCAGGATGGCCGCGCTGCGGAACGCCATGTTGGTCAGCTTGAAGAAAGGCAGGGATGCTCGCTAGCTGCTCAAGTTGTGTGACACGGAGATGCCTTGTGTTAGAGCTTACTGCAAATGTAAGCCACTCGCCGCGTATGAGCGGCTTTATAGCTGTTTCTGGCTGTGCTGTACGGCGGTCGGCCCACCCGTCGTCGCTCGTCCGACCAACTTTGGCGGGCGCGACATTGTCCCCGTTGCTTCATTCCGTCCAGAAACATCAAGCTGGTGCTCTGCAATCAGAGAACAGGTGATCATCGGTCAAGTACGCGAGCTGTACCCTGCTGTCGGCAGGCATGGCTCGGGATGCTCGGGACGACGACAGCCGCGGTTGACAGCCGCTGCAGCCAGCAGCTAGCCCAACGACAAACGTTTTCAAGCGTAATCGCATCACACGCATGATTGATTGCTCGTTGCTTGCAAGCTGCTCTGCTCTCTTGGACGCGTCTCATAGTGTTCGCTCGCAAGTAAGGTGAGTGGCGGGCCTATGTGATGACGTGGCAAGGCCAGACCGTATGTACGTTTGCGGCGGGTAAGAACGCGCTAAGAACGTTAGTTGTGTTTGTTATTACTACCGCGCCGCCGCCGCGCCGCCGCAGCCGCAGCCGCGCGCTGCGCCGGAGCATGCTCCTCGCCTGCTCCTGGGCGCGGCCCCAGCAGGCGCTGGCGCCCAACCCGCTGGCCTCTGCTGGTGCCGCGGCTGCTGTGGCGGTCGCACGACAGGATCGCCAACTGGGAGGACGAGGCCGGTGGGTCGGTGCGAGCGGTGCTGCGATGTGGTTGGCCCAGGGTTTGGTTGACGACTGGCTTGCTTACCACCGTACGTATGTGTTGCGTGTGTTTGCCTCCCTTAAGGGGGCACGAGCCGTTCGACTCGGGCACCAAGGTAGCGCTGGGGCTGCTGTCCTGCGTCCTCTCGATGCGCCCTAACGTGTGTTGTACCAGGCACGCCCTGCGGCTTCCCAGGCGGAGCAGCCATTCCCCGGTCGGAGCTCGGCGGCCACGGCAAGCGGCCTCGACTTAGCGGCGCCAAGCGGAAGCGTAGCAGTATTGGGGGCTGAATTTGGCAGCGTGGGCGGGCTTCCACTGTAGAAGCAGCGTGGATGTCACATCAGGGAAGGGCGGCGGGCGGGCCCTGCTAGCCCTGCCTTGTGGCCATGCCTGGCTGGTTGACCCGTCGCACTAGCTAGTGGCCAGAGTGCGGCCGTCGCACTAGCGGCTGTACCAGCGAATCGCCGCTGCGTGCTTCTGCATGCACGGCGGCTCCCTGACCGTCGCGGTGCAGCCCTGCTGTTGCTCCAGCGCTAGAGTGGTTCACCCTCGGCAACCTAACCCTGTTGCTGCTGCAGTGCGAGCGAGCTCCGTGGGCCCATGGCACGCCTGGGGCAATACATCCCAAGGTTGGCCCCCGGCCCGCATATTGCGATTGCCGCTAGTAGCCGGGGCCGCCGGGGCCCGACTTTCCTGCAAGCAGCAAGCCACGGTAGTGGGGGCGTGGGGCCGACGCCGGTCGGCTGCTGCTGGTGTTGCGTTGCAGCCACGCCACCTGGCGAGGCGGCGAGGCGCATGTGACCAGAACCAGCTAGCACACCACGAGCGACGACACTCCACCGCTGAGACGGCTGGGCTACATACGGAAGACGGCGACGGAGGCCAGCTGAGGTAGGGTAGCATCCAACCGAGACGCACCGACGCCGGGTGGCCTGGTGGCGGCGCAGACGTGAGCGGTGGTCAAATCGATCTTGGACGAGTCTCGAGTCATGTGTTCTGCACATGGGCGGTGTAGGTGCAAAAACGTCTTTTGGCCCTGTCTCCGCGCCATTCTCTCCCTGAACACAGCCCCCGCCGTGTGCCGCTCTGCACCCGACCTGACCATTCGGCGCGGCAGGCAGGCGCTCTCTAGCCAAGGTGCGAAGAAGACGGCACCCCAACGTTGAAACGCATACCGTAAGCTGCTTGGCAGTCAGTCAACTTGATTTGCACCCCCCCACGGCTGCCGATGTCGTCAACGCCTTCACGTACATCAGAGATTGAAGATCATGGATTCAAGGTCATACATCATCGGTGGCGGCGGCTGTGGCGCAGCTGCTGCGACGGCGGCGGCGGCAGCGGAAACGGAACGGTTGAGCAGCCGTACGGTGCTGCAAGAGGCGGCGTTTCGACCGGTCAGGGCCGGCACCTGATGATGAGCGGCGTGTCCTTCGTTGATGGCGGCGGCCGCGGTGCCACCCGCCGGGCGGGCTCTAGCGATGCTGATGGCGCTGCAGCCCTGGCGCAAGCAAGCACGCAGGTGCGCTTGTGCAGCAATAGGGGTAGGTGTGGCAGTGGGGATGCCGCCGGTGCGAGCGTGCCTGGCCTACGTATGGTCGAGCGCAGCGGGGTTCACGTGGAGACCATGCGTTGCTGCTGGGCTCATCGGCGCACATACATGGCACGTGCCTAAGGGAGCCAACCGTGTGCTCAGGGCAGGATACAGGCTGTGGGGTACGGAACGGGGACACTCGGACAAGGAGGTATGGCTACATCTGGAGTGGGATAGGAGCCAAGCTCCCATCCGCCCCGTCCCAGGCGCCCCCTCCTGCCCCGTCCTTGGTCCTTGCTTGTGCGTCGAGCAAGGACACTACTCGAAAACCCTCAAGCTGTTACTGTTACTGTTACACCGCAAAGCGGAGGTCGCCGTTTCACAGCCAGGGGGGCCATCGGCAGATCAGGTCATACATCTCAGTGCACTAGGGCCTCTCGGACACTCGGAAACCCCTCAAGCGGTGGTATCCAATACCCTTCATCAGTGACTTCCACGCACGCTGGTTCTCAAGTAAAACGCTCCCATGGGCAGAGCAGCGCAGCAGGGGAGCTCATGCCCTGCACCGCGGCACCGGCAGCTCGTCACGCGGCACACGGCAGGGGCAGAGGGGCTCCCCTGGCACGCGGGACTCAGGACACCTGTCACAACACACACCGGGCGCTCCTGGTTGGGCTTCCTTCCGCACTGGCGCACCTAACCACTGCATTCCCTCTACGCACGGCCGGCGCGCCATTCTCCCTTGTGTCACTTATTTCTGAACACACCGCCCCAGGAGGAGTAGAGGCGGGGCCCCAGCACGGCCTCGGACTTCCCTGGCCGAAAGCGGCTACGATACAGAGGGTGCGCCTGCTGGGTGCGAGGCCCCTGAAGGCGCCACATGACTAAGACAGCCCGGGCGCCCTTTGGGCGACGCCCTTGCCAAGAGTCCGCCCTGGACGAGCAGTGCGAGCTTTGGGAATGCCAATGCCAGCCAGGAGGCCGCCTGGGAAAAGGGCACACAAAGTATATGAGACGGGCGCGAGATGGCCAGGCAGGGCCAGGCACAGCGCATTCACTGGCTAAGCAGCGGTTAAGCAGAAAGGCACAGCAGCGATTGGGCGGCATTTAGTCGTATTGGCGCTCTTTGAAGATATCCGCCGGGACGATCATTGCGTGGCGGAAAGATATCGCGGAGGCCAGACCGTGGGCCGACTACGCCTGCTGTCGTAACAACGGCTTGAGCAGAATGTCGTCCACAAAAATGCATGTCGTCCACCCTCGTCCACATAGGTTTGTAACATCCCCCCAACCATGACGAGGCCACAACATCAAATAAACCATAGAGCTTTAGAGACACACGTTCAGTGGGAAAATCACCGAAAAACAGGGAAACGCGCGCCCGCCAATCCTCCGCCCGCCCGGTCACGGTTTACGGCGTTGGCGACCGCTAAACCTCGGCCCCAGCACACGCATTTTGGATATCTTGATATCACTTGACTGTGCTTCGGTACACAGAGTCAAGAGGAAAGCTTGCCACACGCGCCTGTGATATATAACACTTCGCTCGGCCAAGCCATACACAGTCAAGTTGGACAACATGGCGCCGCGCCGTGCTGCCTTTCTTGCTGCTCTAGCAGGGCTACTCGTGGCGTCAGCCACAGTCTCGGCATGTGGGTCCGCTGCGCGTCGCGTTCACCTGCGATGATTGCTACCGACGCAGGGGGTTCTTGTTGGTTCTAGGGGGCCGACTTGATAGGCACTTGGCGTACTTGACTGCTGCTATGTGTCGTATCAGTCCTTTCGGCCAGCCAGCGGCTTTGCTGGGCCACTGGCGGGCCAAACGTAACCTCGCCATGAAATATATGCGACACGCCAGCGCAGCGAGTCGTGCCTCGCTCGCAGCATGGCACGGCGAGCCGTGGCCATCGGCGACGCTGATAGACGCCCACCAACCTGCCAGTCCGCGCCCCGGCTGCAGACCGGCATCTCGCTCCGCGCACCCCCTCCTCTATCCCGCACAGCGCCCAACCTCATATGCCAGGCCTCGCTGTACCTGGCGCCCCGCCTGGCTGGTGAGTCCTGGACCCTGTCAGCCGGCTTCATCGTCGGCACCGCCAACGAGACGGCCCTGCTTGACCTAAGTCAGCTGCGCCCCGTGAGTAACGCGTCGTGCGCGCGGCGGGCCGCGCACGCCCCGCCGCGTCCGTGCCACGCCCGCTGCCTCGGCGGCGGGCCTCGCTTCTTCCCGGCTGCGCCAGGAGTGCCGGCGGCGAGCCTCCTGTGCTGTGCCGCCACCTGCGCCCGCTTGCCGTTTGCCGCCGCCCCGCCCTGCAAGACTCATGAAGCCCCTGCCAGAGCACGTGTCGCGCCAGCTGCTGCCTCACCTGTCCCGCCGCCCTGCGCCTTCGTTGCCACGCACACAACCCATCCCAACCGCCGGTACACTTGAGCTCACGCTGCCTCCCGCCTGCGTTACGCTCCCTCACCGTGCGGCACGTAGCCTGCCAACGACCCGACCAAGAGCTGGGATGACAAGGTCCACAGCGCCAGCCTCAGCTGCTCCTGCACCGCGCCCGGCGACTGCCGCGACATCTTCAAGACGGTGGCGCTGGTGCTGTTCGCCGACCCGTGGTGGTGCGTGTCGGGGGGCGTCAGGGTCCCTTCCGTGTCGGGGCGTCGTGTTCGTTGTTTGGGTGACAGGAAGTCTGAATTTTTAACATGGCGAACGCCGGAAGCCCCGGCCAGCCGACCTGCCTCCCCCGTCTCAGTTGCCGGGCGTGGCGGCCCCACCCCCGCGTGACGCCGGCCCTTCGGCCCCTCTCGTTGCCGCTGCTCTCAGGCGCGGCACTCAGGGCGGCGAGCGGGTGGTCGTCGCCTGCGACGGCGCCCTCACTGCGAACACCTGCTCCCGCACCCTGGCCGAGATGCCCGCCGGCTGGGGCGGCCGCGCTTCAGCGGCGGCGCTGACGTACGCCAAGCCCGCCTACAAGCTGCCCGCCAGCGCCGGCAGCAACCCCAGCGGTGAGTCTCAGACCGGGTCAAGGAGGGGGCGAGGGAGGGTGTGCAGAGCAGGGCGGGGTTTCGACACGCCGGTAGTTGGGTTAGTGACTTGGCGATGGCGGGGCGGAGGCGGTGGGCGACGGCGGCCGGCTGGCAGGCGGGCACTTGCTTGCCCCCTGCGTCAGACCAGCGGCGGTGGGCACCAGGTGCACGGCAGCGGGCTGCCGGCTAGGCTAGCTAGCTAGCTAGCTAGCTGGCTCCGCTGTGTGCCGGGCGCTGCCCTGCCAGCCAGCCAGCAGCTCAGCCTGCGCGCGTGCCCCTGATGGATGCACCCCCTGCGGCTCCATACCGCCGCACCCATCACCACGGCCCCTCCGCAGTGTGCCCGCGCCGCGAGGGCTACAAGGTGAGCGGCTCTGCCTGCGGCGCCCCGGGCGGCGGCCGCGGCCTGTGCGCCTTTCTCGAGAGACCAGCCGCAGCGCTTGGTAGCTAGGTCTGCCCGCCCAGCGCACCGCGCCGCTGTCGCCGCCGCCAGGCCCCAACCCTAACCCGTCCTCCTTTCCCCCCAACCCCGACCCAGGTCTACGCCAACACCAACTGGATGGGCGGCCGCGGAAGCTTCGGCGGCCAGCTGAGCCCGGACGCCGCCCGCCGCCTGTGTGACGCCAACGACACCTGCACCGCATGGAACAAGTGCGTGCCGCCGCACACACAAGCGGGTGGTACTCTTATACTTTACTTCAAAAATGAACACACGAACGATATTGCTATGCTGCACTAGGCCGCCCGTGCGCCGGTTGGGATTCGCGCTGACCCCTTTACCCCCATGCCATGAGGCCATGTCCCACCGACCTTGAAACCGCGCGCCCTCGCGCTCGGCCGCTGCCGCCCACAGCTTCGGCTACTACCTGCACGGACCCATCGCCGAGCTGTTCGAGTACGGCACCCTGTGCGTGTACGTCAAGATAGGTGAGCAGGGCTGCGGTCTCGAGCTTGTGCTGCTGCAACGGATATGATAAGCTAGAACGAAGTCAAAGAAGGAATATCAACGGATGTGCGGAGCGCATTGTGTGCAGCCGAGCACTGACAATGTCCATGCTCGTGCTGGGCCCCTCCCGCCCCCCAGCTCCTCGTTCCCCCGGCGCCAGCCCAAGCCCAAGGCCCAGCCCCAAGCCCAGCCCCAAGCCCAGCCCAAGCCCAAGCCCGAGCCCCAAGCCCAGCCCCCGCCCCATCATTGGTGAGCCACCCAGCGACGCATGCCTCACTGGGCCGCCCTTGCTAACAGCCATCGCTAACAGCCATCAGGGTGATGGCTGTGCGCCTGTGACCCCTTGCACCTGCGCCAGCACCCGGGCGCAGCGCGCATGATCCTCGCGGCCTGCGGCCTCCTGGTGCCACCACCGGAAGAGCCCAGGAGCTCCTGCTGGACGAGCCCGCACTCTCCACACGCCTTCTCCCCCGCGCGGCTGCCTCGTCCGCCGCTGCCTCGCACATCGCCACCAAGACCGCCCCTCCCCTCTCGTCGCTCCCGCCCCCCGCCCTCCGCGCCCACCGCCCAGGCGCCAGCCGCTGCGTGGCCACCTTCTACACCCGCCCCGACATGACGGGCGCCACTCTGACGCTGGAGCTCAGCCCCAGCGGCGCCTCGGCCGTGGCCTTCTACCCCGACCTCGCCATGGGGCCGCCGGTGAGCCGCGCACACGCATTACACTGGAACACACGCGCCCACACACGCTCTCTCGGCCTCGCAATGTGGCAGTCAGTCGGTCACTCAACCACGGCCCGTGCGGGTGCATCGGCTGCGGCGCTGCCCAGGCAGCAAGGCCAGACAGCAAGCCGCGGCAAGGTGGCGACGCTTGCGTGACGTTGATGCTGACGGCCTGGCACCTGCCTGCGCTGCTGCGCCGCCCCGCCCGCAGCCGTCCACGTACCCCTCGGCCCCCGGCTGGGACGACCGCATCCACGCCGCCAAGCTGGCCTGCTCCTGCCCTTCCGGCAACTGCGAGGCCCTGGCGCCGAGCGTGCTGCTGCGCCTCTTCGCCGACCCAGTGCGGTGAGCAACGGAGCACAAATGCCTGCGTGGCACCGCCAGCAGCGGAAGAGCCATGGACGAACGCTGGATAGATTAAGGCAGCGCCGCCTGGCTGGGCCGGGGCCTCGCGCCGCCTGCTTTCGAGCTCATCGCGGTCGTGTTCATGGGGTCTAATCGCACATGCCCCTGCCTCCTCTCTCTCTCGCAGCCGCAAGACCAACGGCGGCCCCTCGATCGACCTGGCCTGCGGCGCCGCCACCGCTGCCGGCTGCACGGGCGTGAGGGTCATGCCCGCTGGCTGGGGCGGCCGCGCCTCGGCGGTGGCGCTGCTCTTCAACTCGCCGGCCTGGAAGCTGCCGAGCAGCTACACGCCCCAGTACGACAACAAGTACGGCATGTGAGCATGCACAACTTGCCGCACGAGCAGGACAGGTCTTGCCGGACGTGGATCAGCTGGAGGGTGAACTTGCTTGTACGGGATGTTTGACGGAGAGTGATATCTTGTGGGGTCTGCAACGGACAAGTTTTGGGGGCGTGCAACTGGATGCGACGGCGCCGCGCACTTTATGGCGGGGTCCCGGGAGCATCGAAGAGTGCGTGCCAATTTTTGTGGAAGCAATGCAAGGCGGTGGTTGGCATGTGACTCTCTGGCCCAAGGGGCTGGTGGCCCTTGACTGATCTGTGGGCGTGGATCGCGGTAGGTCGCCGAGGCCATGAGCGGCCGGCACTCGTATGACAAGCAGGCTTGGGTGGTGGGGCGCGCTTTTACTTACGATCCAGCGGGGGGCGGGGGCTCGCAATAACGCACCCGAGGCTCCAACCCCGCGTCATGCCGTACATGTCACCTCGAGCACCTGCGGACAGAACTGCATCATCCGGTCCCTCACTGGCCAGCCGCTCGCCGATACGCGTTACCGGAGTCGAAGACGGCCCGCCGCTCGGAGCCCCGCCGCGCAGCGCAGGACCACAGCCGCGCAGCCGAGGCGGGGCGGCGCCCACGCGCGCGGGTGTAGGTGTGGCTGGCGGTGTTGTGGAGGGGTGGAGGGGGAAGGATACGAGCCCCGACCCCAACGCGGCCGGTCAGGAGTTCTCCTGGCGGCGCCCAGGCCTTGCCCCGCATCGCCTGCCTGCGGACCTCCGCCGAAGGGTCACATGCGCCTGGCGGCCTCCCGCTGCCCCGTGCGCCTTGCCTAGCTGGGTGTGGAGGGCTTGTTGGCCCAGCCCGCCGGCTTGGAACACCACTCCTTGCACGTCGCGCCCGTGTTCCTCGTCCAGATGGGCCGGGTGCCGCTGGCGTCGGCGTTGACGTCACCGCCGCGCAGGCGCGTTGCGGGGCCGGAGAGTGCAGGTCTCGGCTTCCGGCCAAACTCGGCGATACGCCGCTTGCACTCCATGCGCGGGCTGCACGCTCCGGCTTCACACCACCCTGCACCACACAGCGAGGAACACCTGCCGTGTCGCGTCACGTATTGCACGCTGCGGCGCCCCGAACCACACACACGAGGCCCCACCGCCCCACGCGCGCCACCCAGCTGCTGCTACATCGCCGCGCTGCCAGCGGGCCATGCCCCCCTGTGCTGCGTGGCCAGCGCAAGCGCCAGCTGTGGCCCTCGCACCACCGAGCCCCACACGGCCCCAGCATCCAATGCTCAAGCCGCTATGAAACTGCGTGGCCTCGCGCCAGCACACCGACCGGCGGCAGTGGCAGCACCGGCGAGCAGGCTGCCGCGCCGCCGCCCCCCGAAGCCCCTGTTCATCCTCCTACTCCTGCTCCGGCTGGCTCTGCCTCAGCAAGCCGTACGGCCGCTCGTGGCCTCCCTGCCCTGCCCGCCTGCCAGCGCACGACCGAGACACTCCTCGCCACGCCTCACTGCACAAGCCTTCTTGCCCCCAACACCCACCGAGCGCGCTCATGCCCGCCCGCCCCTGCCGCTCTCCCCTGTCCCAGTTGCCCCGCTGCCACCCCGCCTCCGCAACCCTTCTCCAAAGTTATCACCCTCCACACGTTCACGCGTTGACCGGGACCACCCAGCCGAACTTGTCCTCCGCCTTCTCCGTCTGGATGTCGGTCAGCGCGCTGTACATCTCCAGCGCCACGACGCCCGCCTCGCCGGGGGCCGTGTACTGCTTGCGCTCGCCGCGGTAGGTCATGGAGCCCACAGAGGACACCACCACGGCCGTGCCCGTGGTGAACACCTCGTCGGCCTGAGGGGCGGGGCGGGGTTAGAGCGTCGGGCCCAGGGTTAGTGTCGACGGGTGACGCGTCACGGAGCGTCAGCATGGGCGGCGGGCTGGCCAGAAGGAGGCGGAGGATGCGTGGGCCAATCTCGCATCGGCCACACAGTTCCCGCCGCATCCTCTCCCCTCCCCCCCCGCAACCGCTCCCCGGCCCCACCTGCATGGCCTCCTGCACGCTCACGGGCTCCTCCGTGACCGTGTACCCGCGGCTGCGCGCCAGCTCGATGATGGAGCGGCGCGTCACACCGGGCAGGATGGTGCCCTGCAGGAGGGGCGGCGGAGGAAGGACGCAGCGGGCAGCTGGGTGCTCAGCTGATGGCGCATCATTCGTGTGTCTGGAACCCCTGGGGATTCGTGCACGCCGCGGCTCGCAACCCGGGCCCCTCCATCGCGCCCTGGCCCTGCAGCTCCCTCCCATGCTGCTGCCGCCCCGCCCGCCGCACCGACAGCGGCGGCGTCTTGATGGTCTTGCCCTTGACCACGAACACGTTGCACGACGACACCTCCTCCAGGTATGTGTCGGTCTTGGCGTCCAGGTACACCTGGCAGGGAGGGGAGCGGCCGGGGAGAAAGGGGAGCGGCCGACGCAGGTGGGCGGCTGCCGGCAACCAGCGAACAGAGTCTTGGCGCTTGTCTCGCCTGGCCGTCCGCGCGTACAACGTGGCGGCCCGGCCAGCTCCCCCGCTTTGTCAGCCCGCTCCCAGGCCACGCACCACGTCCGCAAAGCCGTTCTTCTTGGCCTCTAGTTGCGTCACCAGCACCTGCAGTTGGGGGGGCGCACGTCAGAGACAGCACGGGGGCACGGCGCCAGCGGCACGTGCCAGCGGCCCAAGCCCTGTCACCCTGCATCGTTGCATTCCTGTGGCTGCTTGCACCCAACACGGGCCTGCTTTCTCCAACATGCCGCCCCCAAATCCAACCCCAGTCGCAACCCGTGGAATCCTCCGATGTGCCGCCCCGAGCCGCCCTCGGCCCCCTTTCCTCTCCCTCCTCTTTCCCGCCGCCCGCACCGGCGAGTAGTTGCCGGCCGCCTTGGTGCCGCCCATGCCGCCGGGCGCGGCGCGGTGGAAGCGCTCCTCCACAATCAGGTCAATGGGCGTGAGCTGGCCGCCCTGGGGCCAGACAGCAGGAGGGTGCGGGCGGCCGGGGAGCGGGCAGGAGAGCGAGTCGAGCCAGAGGGGTGCACGGGGCGGTCGCTGGTGGGCTGCCGGCAAGTCGAGGGGGATTTCGTCAAGGGGACGTGTTGCCTTGCGTGGGCCGAGGGGCGGTGGAAAGCAAGCCACGAGCCCTGCGCGCGCTGCTGCGCCCCTTGGCGCATGCGGCCGCGGCCCAAGCTGCGATGTGCCGCTGTGCTTGAGATGTTCGCCGCCCACTTTCTTTTCCAAACACAAATGGACAGCTGTCCCGCCGCCATGCAGATGTGTTCGCGTTACTGCGGCGTACGCGCCCACCGCAGTCACCAACTCCTGGCTACCGTGCCGGCGCCCTCTGTCGCTGCCCCCACCCCGCCCAACACATGTAGCTGTCCCCAGCGCGGCCATCGCCTGCTGCCGCCGGCCCGGACGACGCTGCCGCCAGTCCAGGCGGTCCACCAGACGGTCCAGGTCCTCGGCCTTCACCTGTCGCCCGAGCTCCGGCAAGCGCTGTGCGAGAGCGGCGAACTGCTCCCAGTCATGCCCCGCCCTAGGCGCTGCCCTTCCCGGTGCCCGCACCTTGAAGTAGGCGCCCACGGCGGCGGCGAAGATGGTAAAGGTGTAGGTGGGCGCGGGGCCCAGGCCCAGGATGGGCCCCGTGCCCAGCAGCAGCGGCCGCAGGTAAAGCGAGCCCTTGCCCATTGGGGGCACCTGCCGGGGTGAGGGGGAGGGCAGGGCGAGCGGGCGGCTCGACGGGGCCCCGCGCAGCTCCTCTCTAGCGCCTGAGGCCGAGGTCCTGTCCTCTGCCTCCGCGGCGGCGGACTCTTGTGTTGGGCTGGCTTCGCCGCTGGACGGGCTGGCTTCGCCGCTGGAGCCGCGGCGACCCGCTTGGCGCCCGCCGGCACCCCACGGCAACCTCACAGCCCCGCACACCCGTGCCCCCTGTTCCTAGCTGCCCTGCCGCTCCTTTGGCCCCGTCTCTCACGTAGTCGAGGTTTGACGCCACGCACGACCGCACCGCCTCCACGAACTGGTCCTCGGGCACCGCGGGCATGCTCATGCGCGCGGCGCCCGCCTTGAAGCGGGCCGCGTTCTGGTCGGGCCGGAAGACCACCACGCGGCCCTTGGCGCTCTCCTGCGCCTTCATGCCCTCGAAGATGGCCTGCCCGTAGTTGAGCACCTGGGCGGGGACGTTGGGCGCGCGAGGGGCAGGGGTGGGGAGAGGGCACGTGCCCGGGCGAGACGGTGGCCGTGTCACAAAGTGGGCGCATCAGGTGTCGCATGTGGGTCATGTGGGTCGGCAGCGATAAGCTGCAAGAGGCTGTTAGGCCGCTGGCCGGCGCGCCCTTGGCGTTTAATGGCCGAGTTGAGCCGCAAGGGCTGGTGGCCTCGGGGCCTTGTCAGCTGGGCCTCCGTCCGTCCCCTGCGGCGGCAGATGGCTGCCTGGCGCAGGCAGTGCGCACCTGGGCCGAGGGCATGATGGACATGGGGCCGTACGGCACCAGCTTGCCCTTGTCCCAGCCCTTCTCCGCCGTCCACTCGGCCACGTACATGGTCTGCACGCCGGGACGCGGCAACGGAAAGCAGCTCAGAATGTGTGCGCAGCACGGTCGTTTGAGCGGCGGACAGAGCGCTAAGAAGCGCGCCGGCGTGCCCTGCAGCCGCAGCATAGTCGTGGTCATACGGGTAGGCAGGTCGCCTCCGGTGCACCCCTTAGCCAGGGGCTTGAGTCCCGAGCCCGAAATCTCTGCATCATCGGCTGCTCCAGGCGGTAAGCCGCTGCTGCTGCGAGTCCGGCTCTGCGTGCCGGTTGCAGTGCTCAGGCTCACCCCAGCGACATCCTTCAGGCCGAAGCCCAGGCTGTCCCAGTCGACGTTTGCCTTGGCCCTGCAGTGAGGCGTTCCATAACGTATCAACACCATTGATCAGCGACGCCGGACACCGCGACCGGCGCGTGCTTTGCCGGCCCTCGCGGGGGCATTGCCCACCTGCCAGCGACGGCCGCGGCCTGCGCAACGGTGTGAAGCCGTGCACGGGAAATGCTAGAGCGTCCGCATCCCCGTAGGCTCCTGCTTGCGCGGAGAGGGCACGACATCAGCGACCATGAGGCGGCGTGCTGACGCTAACACGCTCTCGTCAATTCGCCCACGCCAGCTGCAATATGCGATATGCACGTAGCCTGGGACAGCAATTGCGCTTCGGTGACCTACTGCGCCTTGCAGCGAAGGATTTGGGACGACTGCATTCTCTGCAAGCCAACAATAGCGCATATGCTTAACGGGGCTGAAAGAAAGCTTGCTGAGTTGCTCACGCGTAAAGAGGCAGCGCTGCGCACCTCAGCACAGGACCAGCCTACGACCGACAACACAGCTTGGGAATCCGCTGCCAAGGAAGCGGATGTAAGTGTGGTGTATGCGCGTGCAGCGAGGGCTAGCGGGGTCTGGGCTCGGTGCATGAGTGCGCGAAGCACACGGTCTGGGAGTTAAATCCGCAGCAGCATGCAGAGCAGTGACACAGAATGTCTGGGCAAAGCGAGGCGCAGAGCGACTGATTGGAGGTGGAAGCGGGGGAGTCGTTGCGGGTAAAGTTCTTTGGGACGTGTGGCGCAAAGCGTCGCAAAGCGAAGCGAGAACACAGAACAGCGAACAAGGTCACGAAGTATGTAACACTGCCATACAGGCCGCGATGCCCGCGAATACACCTCGGCGCCGACGAGGCCGCGCGTGTATTAGCGTTACGCCTCCAACCGTCTCCCGTGGGTCCTTGCCCCGGCCTACACAAGCATACACGAGCGAATGCTTCATGCCAGCATCCAGTTATATGTGACATGACCTTGGCACGGCTTCAGAAATCCGCTCAATCACACCTACCCCCGTCCCAGCCCCCACCGCGTCCCCCTTTCCCGCGCTGCTCGCCCCCAAGCCCCCACGCGCTGCCCCCGCTGCACAGCTCCCCTCCGCCGCCCTACATGACCGCCGCAATCTCGCTGCTGGCGCGCTGCAGCAGATTGAGGCGCTTCCGGATGCTGTCGCGCTGCCCCGCAATCTCCTCGCTCTCGTTGATGAGCCGCCGCAGCTGCGGCTCCTCCTTGCCCGCCGTCTCCTCCTGCAGCTCCGTCAGCAGCGCGGCCTTGGCGGGCACCACCTGCAGCGCCACCGGGCGACCAGTGAGGCCACGATCAGCGAGGGCCACGACATCACAGCACGCCTTGCGTGCACACTCGCATGCGCCCCTGTGTGCATGACAGGCTCGTGGGCGACCGCGACTGCGCCTTGTCCTGCCGCCCGACCTCCGCGCTGCCCCCGCCCTGCCGCACCATGCAGTGCACGATGGCCTTGGGCACCGTGGCCAGCAGCTGGCCCTTGACGATGGCCAGGTAGGCCGACACGTGGTCGCTGATCTTCTGCAGGTGCGCATCCGCCGGCGGGAGGTTGTCGTAGCGCTTCTCAAAGCTGGGCGCCGGGGGGGGACGAGGGCGGGGCATGGGGACATCAGGGAGGCGGCAGAGGAACACGGGCGGGGTTAGGGGGGCCACCTAGCTAGCGCTCCGCCTCAACGCCCGGCGCAGCACCCAGATTCGTCTGGGTGTGGCCCTGGCCCCTGCACTGCGCCCCGTCCGCCGCAGTTCCGCCCTCTGCTCACAGGTTGTCTCCTGCCAGCGTGTAGAAGGCGGGCCGCGGCCGGCTGGGGTCGTAGGCGTAGCTCTCGGCCGCCACGATCTCGCGGAAGAAGCTGGCCGACAGGTAGGACGCCTCCATGTCCACCAGCGTGCGCACCATCGAGTCCGTGTCCTTGCGCAGCCGCTCTGTGACACGGTAGGCAGGCAGGCCGGCACGAGTGGAAAAGATGAGATGCAGGACGCATGGGCAATGTTAAGGGAAAGAGCGTCGCTGAAGTGGCCATGACAGCGGAGCACAGGCAGGCACGAGGCGCTGGGGCTGATTGGGCGCTGGCGAAGCCCGCCCTGCCCCACTCCGTCACCGCGGCCGTCACGTACCTAGCGTGGCCGCTGCGTGGTTAATGATCTCGGACTTGAGGTTGAAGAAGCGCGCCAGGTCGCGGCAGTCGGGGTGGTTGACCGCCAGCGTGACGATGTTTTTGAGAATCTGGTGCACCTGCGGGGCGGGGGGCAGGGAAGGCACGCGTGAGGGCGGTGGTGGAGGGTCAAAAATAGGCGGACGTGAAAACGTACGGCGTGGCTTCGTCCTTGTCCCGCAGCCAGTTCCGTGGCACTCAGTGCCGGGGCCTTCATCGCAGCGACTCAACGCACGCCCGCACCCGTCTTATGGCATCCCCTCGCCCTGCAGCGTACCAGCTCCACGGCGTTGAAGGCGGGGTCCCGCAGCAGCGACAGGCCGTCCTCGATGAGCCGCCGGTAACCGTTCTCGGGCGCAATGATGTGCGGCTGAAGGAGGCAGGAGGAGGGCATGTACGAAAAGCGGCGTCATTTGGGGGTTCCATGGTGCCGGGTACGTGCTGGGCTCGCCAGCGGGGCCGGTCCTTCCCAGCCTTGCCCGGCTGCCAGCCTGCTAGCCCCCCGACCGCGCCCTTGCCCTGTCCCCCGCACCTGGTAGCCGTCCGCCTCGTTGACCACCATCTGCACGTTCTTGAGCGTCAGGATCTTGGCAAAGGGCAGCTTGTTGATGGCCTCCTTGAGCTTGATCTCAAACACGTCTAGGATCTTCTCGCCGCCTGCGCCAAGAATGGCGACCGGAGGAGAGCAGGGGGTACAGCTTCAAAGCACGCGCCAGCCTCCGCCAAGCCACGCTATCCTAGGTCATTGTTGGCGCCACCAGCTCCAGCCCGGGCCCTTCGTCGCGCCTGTTCAACCCCCATCGCCTCCCTTGCGACCCCAGTCGGTAGGTAGCACGCCTTCAACCCCATGTTTCCTTACACGCCTTCCCAATCCTTTGCGCCTACTCTGGGGCAACTCCGCCAGCTGCTGCTCCGCCCCGCCTCACCGTCCTTGCCGCCGTCCACGATGCGCTCGAAGGCGCGCTCCATCTTGTGGCACTGCTGCAGCGCCATGTGAAGCATGGCGCCGCGGCTGTGGCTCACGTCGCCGCCCAGCGCCTGCAGAGGGGCGCAGGGAGGGACCACCGATCAGCATAGGGCCCACGGCGGCAACAAGCGCGATAGGCAAGGCGGGGGGCGGCGCCATCACTCATTGCCTGGTCCACCACGGTGGGCCCTGACGCCCCGCTCCTGGCCCCTGCCGGACGCACCGTGAGCTCGGCCTTGAGCTTGGCGATGGTGGCCTCGATGTAGGACTGGATGGAGGGCAGGCTCTTCATGATCTCGTTGATCAGGTGCGCCGACAGCTTGTCGGCCAGGAAGGTGGTACCCGTGTTCTGCAGGTCCTGGTACTCGGGCTTGCTCTGGAAGAACTCGCGCTCCTTGCCGCGGGCGTCCTTCATGTTGACCTGCGGAGCGGGGTCAGGAGTGATGAAGTGTGTTCATGATTAGTGGGGGTGGAGTCGGTTGGGTGTGCGCAGTGTGTCGATTCTGGAGTCCACCCTGCCTGCATGCAGCTGCCAACGTCCCATCGCACGCCCTCCCAGGTACCCCGCTGCAACGGCCCGGCCCCCTCGCACCTTGTTGTTGATGTCCGCCTGGCCTCGGTTGACGACGGCCACCCAGCCGTGCTTGAGCCGCAGGGTCTTGCCCAGCAGCACATCGCGGCAGTCGGTGCCGCGGTCCATGATGTCCACCTTGGTCAGCACGCCTGGGGAGGAGGGGTGCGACAGGGGACAAGGGCGCACATGTACTAAGAAAGCAAAGGACAGGGCGGCGGGGTGTGCAGAGGAAGTAGCAAACTGGGTTACAACCTCCGGCCGCGGACGAGGGCGCATGTGCTATGCGTGTGTCAGCCGACATTTGCAAGGCGGCTGTGCTGCGGCACCGTTATGGCATCCGCCTTGGCAGGCACGCCAGGAAGCGGGGACCAGGGGGAGAGGTCGGCGCTGGAAGCGCCGGGACGCGTCAGACCGCAGGATGGGGAGGCAGGCGGCAACAGCCGAGCAGAGCACGCAAGGAGCTGCGCCACATGCCGCGCCACAGCTCGCCCCTTCCGCGTTACCGGCCCAACAGCCGCAGGCCTTGCTCACCAATGGTGCGGTCTCCGCTGGGGTCCACGTCACGCGCCATGCGCAGCGCGTCCGAAGTGGCAAGATCCGCGTTGGCGGGCGTGACGGCCAGGATGATGGCGTTGTCGCCCTTGACGTACTGCCGGGCCATGTCGTCCAGCTCCTGCGGGGGGAGGGAGGGTCGGGGGCCGTAATGAGGGCAGGCATGTGCGTGTATTGGGGGCCGGGGGCAGGAGCACGTATCAATGGACCCTGTCTTACAGCCCCCAGGCTGACGAGGAAGATGCTGGGCTGCCTGGGCAGTATAGAGACGACGGCTAGCCCGTGCGTCGCAAGCACCACATTATGCAGCGGTGCTGCGGGTGGTGGTACCCACGGGCCCGACGGGCAGCCGGGCGGTCAGCCGAGGGCCGCCACAGGTTGCGGTCATGCCGCAGCTTCAATGCACGAGGCATTGCTCTCAGGTCTCCAAGGCCGTTCCGCAGCGCGCCTTCAAGCCCCATGGATGCGTGACAGCTGGAACACCTTGCGCCGAGCTGCTGCGACGCCTCGCTGCAGCCGCAAGGCCGCGCCGTTCGGCATGAGCAGGGCTTTGCACCGGCCATGAGGAGGCGACGACCGTGGCCCAGGACTGCCGGACCCCAGGGCCCCTAGCAGTCAGCCGCTGGGACGCTTCGGCCAAGAGCGCCATGCTATGCCGGTCTGCCCAGCTGCTTACATCGTACATGCTCCCTGCCCCTGCTGCCTGGCCCAGGCGCCGCCCAGCTTGCCTGCACGATGCTGGGGGGCTGCCCGTCGATGGGCACCTTGGTCAGACCTGCGGCACGGGGGAAGCCAGCGGGACGGGCGAGTCGGTCACCGAGTCCAGGACCTCAATCACATCCGCATCCCGACGGCACGTAGCCGGGCGGCGGGCTGGAGCCGAGCAAGGCGGTCGGCCTCGGCGCTGCTGTGCTGTAAGTGCCCAAGCCAGCACATGGCGTTCACAGTGCCGCCGGGTGCCCAGGGCCTGGCTGAGGGCTGGGCTGCCTGGCGGAAGGCAGCTGCGCTGATGTGGGTTGCGACAGCTGCCTGGCCGCTTAAGGCCATCAAGCAGCCATGAGCGCCATGCTGCTGCAGAGGTAGATTGCCCCTCCGTCCGAGCGCACGCACATCCAACACGGGCCAATCCATCCCAGCAGCATGGCTGCTGCTGCCACGGGACACCGCTGCACCAAGGCGCACGTGGTGGTCCCCCACTGCTTATTGTTCAGAACTGCCGACGCTTGCATGCGTCGCCTCCATACTGGCAGCATGCCCAAACACATGCCGAAACAAGGCAAAGGACCCAACGTGCGGTGCATACTGCAGCAGCTCTGCCCCCCCCCGCCAGTTCTATCTGGCAGCGCTGTCTGACGGCGCCTGGCAAAGTTGGTGCCGAGCCGCTGCCACTAGCATGCCATATGCGCGGTCTTGCCGAATGCGGCAAAGGTGCCACACGCGGCGCTGCCTTGCCGAGCAATGTGAGACTGAATGGGGTGGTGCGCCTTTCTGCTGGCTGGGCCCACAACACTGGGACGGCGGGCCCACGAGGCCAGTTCACAGGTCGCTTGGCAGGACGCCAGCTGCGTGCTGCCAGCACCGAGCTGCCAGCAAGCTGGGAAAGCGGTCCCTACTCGGTCCGGCGCCAGGGCCGCTGCCCACCTGGCATGTCCACAAGCGTCAGGTTGGGCACGTTGTTGGAGTAGACGGTGAGGTAGATGGGGTCGGGCGACACCACCTTGCTGCCGCCCATCTTGCCCAGGTGCCGCTCCGTCTCAGCCTCGATTTCCCCGCGGATCTCATCTGCGCGTCAATGTGTAGGTGTTTGGCAAGCCGCGAGAGGCATACGTTGGCTGAAGCCTGGTTGCGTGGGCGGTCGGAGCAAGGCCCACCCCCGAGGCCCAGCCCACCCCGGCAACCCGTTGCCCTGGCGCGTGCTACTCGCCCCGCGTCCTCGCCCCACCTCCCTTTCCCATGACCTCCCCACTGTCCAGCTGCGTGACTCACCGAAATTCATGAACTTGCGCCCGGGGTTGTGGGAGAACTCGCCATAGTCCTGGCCGTTGGGGTCCTCTGTCTTGACGAGCTGGAGCACGAGCGGACGCCGGGTGACGATGCCCGTGCCACGAGGCAGGAAGTCCCTACCAACCACCGCCTCTAGCACCGACGACTTGCCCGAGCTCTGCGGCCAGCGACAGCACATGCCGAGGCGGGATCGATCAGCCTCGAACGAGCTTGACCCCGTGCAGCTCATGGCTCAGCTGTAATACTGCCTCAATCGCTGCGTTTAGGTCCGCACGTGGCGCGGAGAGGCGCACAACCCCAACTGCCTTTAGCTGCACTCTGGCTGTTCCAGCTCCAGCTTGCAGCCAGCAGCGCACCTGGCCACCGACGACAACAATAGTTGGCAACCGGTTCCAGAGGATGCTCTGCGGGCTGAGCGCGTTGTCTCCAAGCGACGTGCAAATTTGCTGCAGCTTGTTCACAAGCCCGATCACGCGCTCCATGTTGCCCTAGGGCCCACGCGGCCCGGTAACAGGTCGCGGTGGGGTGGTGTTGCTATTCGTAGCGGTCGAGGATGGCGCGGAAGGTGGGTGGTCGCGCTGGAACAGAAGGGTCAGGGCAGCAGAGTCTGTAAGACCTCGTTCAAACACCACTGAATTGGATGCGTCGTGGGGGTACGTTGTGACGAGGGCGAGGGTTCAGGCACGGAAACACCAAACACAATTGCATTAGCGACAAGGGCAGGAAGCTACCCCACTTCTTGCAAAGCTTGTGCACTGTGATACAACGCCCACTATCCACTTACAGTATCTCTCTGCTCTGAGTCTACGTTCCTCCTGTGCAACTGTTCGCGAGCGACGCCGCTAGCCCCTGCGTAGTCACCGAGCAAGTTCAGCATACGTGCGACATAATCTTTCAAACTGCAGGACCTGTAAACCTTACCCCTGACTACATAGCCGCGAGCTCGGAAGGATGACTGCCCCAGCAAAGCAAGACGGAGCGGACGCTGGCGCGTTCTTCGACGAGTTCAACCAGGGCCACTACACCCCTGAGAAACAGGTGCTTACTCGGCGAATTGCGAAGTGCAACTAGCTGCCCCCCACAGCCTGCTGCCCCCCGGCCCCCACGCCCAACGCCTGCTGCCGCTTCGCTTTGCCCGCCATCCTCCTCCACGCCACCCCCAACCCCCTCAGGCCCTGACAGAAGAGGTCAACCGCAAGCTCTGCGAGGTCCTCACGGAGCTGGCCGAGGAGATTGTGGCCTTCGGGTACGCTGCTCCCTCCCAACCCTGACCGCCACCCCGCCCCGCGTCCTGCCGCACCCCCAGCCCCCACCTCCCCGCGCCCCACCTCCAACCCCCAACTCAACCACCCGCACCCATCGCGACACCCCACCCTCATCCCATCTTCCCGCAGCGAGGAGGCCGCTGCGGCAGGCGCCGCCCCCGACGCGCCCGCCCCCGAGGCCGGGTCGGAGCCCGGCAGCGGCCGCCCCAGCACGAGCGGCCGCGTGTCCAACAGCGGCCTCACGCTGGGCGGCGTGGGCGGGGTGGACGCGGTGGCGGCGCTGGCGGCCTACAACGATGCGCTGGCCGCCATCATGCGGGAGAAGGGCCTCAACAGCAAGGTGGGGGCCGGGCTGGGGCCGCTGGGGGTTGAGGGCCGGGGCCCGCATCAGCGTAGGCTGCCGGGGTAGCTGGCACACACACCCGCACGCACCCGCCTGCTGGCCCTGCGTGCTTCAGGACATGTGCGGCCTGCCCGACGACCACCCGCTCAAGGAGCTCTTCTTCTCCGCCTACGACCAGGTGGGCCGGCGGCCGGGGCCGGGCGGGGCAGGCAGCGGCCTTCCAGGCCAGGGCACGGAGGCTAGGACAGCAGGAGGGACAGGCCCCAGCAGGCGTCTCTAGGGCAGGCAGCGATGTGCGGGCCGACCCACATGCGGGTGAAGTCCGGGCAGGCGCCGAGCGGGCCCCGAGCAAGGGCTCCCCTTGCCTCGGGGATGAAGCCCCACATCACCGCCATCCTTCATCGCGAGGCGGGTGCACACGCGTCTGCGTCCGCTGGCCCCAGGCCGCGTGAGGCGACCAGCAGTGCCGCCCTCCTTCACCCCCACCAGCCCCCCGGCAGCTCAACCCGCACCTGCGTCCCCCTGGCCGTGTTGACGGTCCTGGCCCCCTGCCCCACCAGCGTTGTGCGCCTCCTTGGCTGCGCCGGAATCCGCCTCACTGCCCCTGGCCGTGCCCAGGCCCTACCCAGGCTCCACCCTGCCTCATGCCCTCTGCCTCCGCGCCACTGCCCTCAGGCCATGTTCTCTGACTTGCTCAAGCGGCACATCGAGCAGGTGTGCGCCTGCGCCGGGGGGGGGGGGCGCCGCAGCTCAGGAGGGAGGGAGTGCAGGAGGTTGGGCGCTGATTGACAGGTCGCTAGCGGGCCCGGTGCGCCACGGCCCGTCCCCGCCCCGGCGTCCCCACACACAAAACACGCCGTTGAATTATTGTGGTAACCTCCTGGATGGCAGGTGCGCGACCGCAAGGGCGGTCAGGCGGAATGGGATGCGGAGGCGGCGGAGGGCGAATGCGACGAGGACCACACGCTTGAGTGAGGAGGCGCCGGGCAGGGAGCGAGGCAGGTGCGGGCGGCGCCTTTGTCCGCGACCGGGTCGATTGGCGTAGAGGGGCCAAGAGGGTGGGAGATGGCATGGGTGCGCGTGACGATTGCCCCCGGACCGCATGATGGGGGCTGTGGGTGCGGAGTGGGCGGTGGGCGCCGGTGGGGCGGTGGGTGCAGGTGGGGCAGTGGGCGCCGGTGGGGCAGTGGGCGCCGGTGGAGCAGTGGGCGCCGGTGGAGGCGCGCGGTTGGGCGGGGCGGCTGTGTGCGGCAAGGCAGGCGGCGGCGCAGGGTCCATGAGCGGTGCAGGCCGCAAGATGGCTCCACTGGTTGCCAGCTTGCGTGTATGCCGGGCTTTGCGGTCGCACTGGAAGAGCTCCCATGATTGGTGGGCCGATCGTGCTTAGTCAAGTGCCGGATCAACGGAGTTGTGACATTGAGGAGATCCTACTCGCTGCGAACTCGCCACTGTGGAGTTAGTGGTGCGGCGAGCGGAGGTGAGAACTGTGTGCAGATGTGAGGCGAGGCCGGACGAGAGGAAGGCACCGTGTCTGTGTGTATGTCTGAGACGGCCGTGTCCGCAGCCAGGCGCTGCGGGGTCGCAACCTCGAGGTGAGTAGGCGCGAGCAATGCGTGTGCGGGGTGGCCCGCCGTTAGCAGTGCGTTCACATGATAGCTGCTGCCGGGGTCTTGAATGCTGGGCGGGAGGCTGCTGGAACAGCGCTAGCGAGCTTCACGAATGTACGTGTGCGCTTGAAGCGAGCCATCGAGGTGGAAAAGCGTGGGCACGTTCTTGTTAGGTGAGCTGCGGAGGTGTGGAGCAGGAGGTGTGGAGCTGCTTGGACCGTACGTATCATGTGCCTGCTGCTGCGTGGAGGCTTGGCCATCTTTCTCAACATGGTAACGGAAGGAACTCTGCCAATCGCTGTGCTTGAAGCGACTCTCGATAAATGATGCAAGATGTGTGGGCGGTGGTGCGGGCGGTAGGACGTGCTCGCGTGCTCGAAGGCCGGCAGGCAATACGCTGCGGCTCCTAACGTGCCTTACGTACCGTTACGTTAATCTTACCAGGGCTGCTTATTGCTGAGCGGATCGGTGGATCTGTTGGTACGTTCCGAACCCTGGAGGGCGGTCCACTGTAAGACTGCAGCTGTGTGAGCCGCTCGCTAACCCGGGTCGATGAGAGGGCGACCCATGGGACGGCCGTACTTCCACTCTGCACGCACGCCCTTCTGGTTGGAGCGTGCGGCTAATTTGCGTTATTTTGGAGCGCCATTTCATCAGCGCACTCCTCAGGAAGACATTCGCGCGTTCTCGATCAGTTCTCTCGTAAGGCGTGCCAGAGCCCCCGCTTACATACCTCGACATAACAGAATCGACCAAGTAGTATACATTGCAAACTGCGTCTCTGATATAGCGAGCAACTCAACGAGCGTCGATCGCTAAACGTCGCGAGCGCCATCTGCTGAGATTGTAACGAAGCCCTGACAGCAACGCGTGCCTCGCCCACAAGCGGCGCTAGCATGGCGAGCAACGGCGGCGAGGCGGGCTCGGAGGTGGACGCGCTGCTGCAGGCGTGCCGGGAGCTTGACACCCTGCCCCCTCCCCTCACCGACGCCCACGCGCACGCCTTCTTCTCCGACTTCTCCCTCGAGCGCCTCTTCAGGTGCGCCAGGCCGCTCATGCAATGCAGTGCCCAGCGCCCGGAACATCGCTGCCGGACCTTCGCCCGGAGCGCTGCCGGCAGCGCTGCGCGCCATCCAGCCTCTCACGCCCTCCTGCTGCCTCCCAACGCCAGCCCCCACTCCCCGCCTCGCGCCTCTACCCCGCCAGGGCTCTGGCCGGCACTCGCGACAAGGACCAGGCCGCGGCCGTGTCGTACGCGCTGGGCCGCCTCATGGGCACAGAGCTGGGTGCGTGCCGCTTGCTGCCGCCACCGTCTCGGCCGGGCGGTGCCCTTTCCCTGCCTCGCCACCTGCCTGTACCATGCGCCTGGCAGCTAGCGCCCCGTCCCCAAGCCCCTCCACCCATGGCTGACGAGCATCGTGGTCCACCTGAGCCGCCGGGTCATGTCTCCGCGCACGCTTCCTGGGACCCGTTCCTGGGCACCTAGGCGGCTTGAGGGACAGAGGCCTGCCGTGTACACCCCACCCCCGGCCCCCGCCAGGGCGCTCCATGCTCCCCGGAGCGCTGCCGTACCTGGACGCCGCCGCCAGCGCGCCCCTGCCGCCCCTGCGCCGCCTGGCGGCCGAGCAGTACGGCAACCTGCTGACGTCAGCGTGTGCTGTACGGCAGCACGCCGCCGCCGCCGCCGCCAACGGCGGCGCTGACGGAGGTGACGGCGGCACCGTCGACGCAGCCTGCCTGCAGCTAGTCCGCATCCTGCGCGACCCCGACACCGCTGTCGCGGCGGCGGCCGCGGCGGCGCTCCGCGCCTATGGCGCCGCCGGCGGCGCCGCCGCGGTGCGGCGGCTGCTAGCGCCTGGCAGCCCGGTGGCAGCGGCGCTGGCGGAGGCGGCGGCCTGCGAAGACGGCGGCGGCACGGTGCGGCTGCGTGTGGTGGCGCTGGCGCTGGAGCTGGCGGCGGGGCCCTCAGGGTCTGCGGCGACGTCAGGCAGCCACGGGTGCGCTGACTGAGGGGCTGAGGAGGGGAACCTGCGGGAGGGGGCTGGCTCCGTCCTCACCCCCCGTGCAACCTACGGACTGGCTGCCCCGTGCGCCATACCCCTGCCCCCATCCCCTGCACCCCCATCCCCTGCCCCCGGCCGCCCGCAGGTCCCACGCCAACGGCCACCACCACCCCGGCGCCAACGGACTCGGCAACGGCACCGGCGCCTCCTCCTCCGGCGCCTCCTCCCCCGCCCATGCCTCCGCCTCCCCCTCTCCCGAGGACCCCGAGGAGCGGCTACAGCTGCTGCGCTCGTCCGGCCTCCTGGACCCCCTGCTGTCCCAGCTGGCCGACCCACGGGACGCGCTCGCCTGCCTGGCGGCGGTGCAGCTGCTGGAGGAGCTGCTGGCGGCGGCAGAGCCGCCGCCAGGCGCCGGCGGCGCCGCCGCCGGCGTGGCGCCGGCGCTGGCGGCGCTGGCCCTGCCGCAGCTGTTGCAGCTGGCGGCGGAGCCGGGGCTGGCGGAGGCAGCAATGCCGCTGGTGGCAGCGATCGTGCGGCGGGGGCTGCCGGAGCTTAGCCGGGACCCGGCGGCGGCGGCGGCTGGCGGAGGCGGAGGTGCGGTGTCGGCGGCGCCGGCGCTGCTGGCGGGGGTGCGCGGGCTGCTGGACGAGGCGGGCGACGCGCCGGCGGAGGCGGAGGCGTGCGGGTTGGATGCTGCGGAGCGGCTGGCGCAGTCGCGCGCGGGCGCGGCGGCGGTGCTGGGGGATGAGGCCTTGGCAAAGGTGAGCGGCGCCGAGGGGCGGCTGCGGCGGCTGGGAGCAGGACGAGAGGCTGGGAGCAGGACGAGAGGCTGGGAGCAGGACGAGAGGCTGGGAGCAGGACGAGAGGCTGGCGAACGATCATCATCCCTCTACAGAAACGCCTGTCCCGCCCCGTGCCTCCCGCCTCTCCCCGGCCCAGGCCGTTTGCGAGCGTGCCCTGGGCCGCTGCCCGCACGCTTCGGTCCGCTGCGCCGCGCTGCACTGCCTGGCCTCCGCCGCGGGGCTGGAGCGAGCGGGGCAGGACAGGGACCGCGCGGCGGCGCTGCTGCCGGCGCAGGTGGGAGCGGGCGGGGCGCCCCAGAGGGACCGGGCACGGGGCCGGGGAACGGCAACTGAGCGGGCCGGTCCCAACGTGTATCACCTCGGGCGCTTCTTGCAAGCTCATGCTCGCCAGACCTGAAATGGGCGCGTTATATGCGGGAAGCATGTCCTGCCGCCAGCCTGCCGCGGCTCGCGCGGCAAAGCTCGCGCCGGGCCTTGTCCCACCCTCCGCCTCCCTCTTCCGGCGCCCTGCCGTTAGTGCGAAGAGGCGCTCCGAGCTGGCGTGTACGCCGCCTGCGGTGGCGGCGGCGGCGTGCGGCGGCCGGGGGAGGTGCTGGCGGGCCTGCTGGCGCAGCCGTTCGAGGAGGGCAGGCGGGCGGCCTACAGGTGGGGCCCGGGGCAGAGGCGCGGATGGGTAGAGGCGGGGTCGGAGGGCACGCCCCGCACCCGCGTGCTTATCGCCACCCCAATGCCTGCCTCACCATGCCTCCCGCTCCCCGCCACCGCCGCCAGGGCCCTGGCCGCGCTGTGCCTCCGCTCCTGGTTCGCTGCCGAGGTGGCCACGTGTCCCGAGCTGCTCGACCGCATCACCAGCCCCGACGCAGAGGCCGGCGCCGCCGGCGCCGCCTGGCGCCACGCCGCCGCCGCGGCGCTCTGGGCGACGCTGGCGGCGGCGGCGGGCCGGCAGGAGGCGGCGGCGGGCGAGGCTGGCCTGTGGGGCGTGCTGGCGGCGGCGCCGCTGCAGGAGCGGGTGCGGGCGGCGGTGGAGGCGGGGCCGTACGGGTTGGGCGGCAGGGCGGGCGGGGCGGCGGCGGCGGCGGCGGCGGCGAGGATGCACGAGCAGCACGAGGTGGCGACGAGGGGCGGCGGCGGCGGCATGTGATCTGGCATGGGGGCCGGGGGCGTCGCCGCACGTGGGGCGGCGGTGGGGCGGTGGTGACTACGGCTGGATGCGGGGGATGCTGCGAGGCGGCGGTGTCGGTGGGGGTGGCGTGATGCGGAGCATGCAGTGTGGCGTGACGCTGAGCTGTGGCGTGAGATAGGAACTTCAAGTGCTCTTAACGAACAAACAAAGCTGGGAGCCAAGTATGCAGGGCCTGAGTGCCGGCTTACAGCAGGCCACACGGGCTGCATCGACTGCATCGCCTTGTTGACCGAGGGGTTTCCCCCCCGTGCCTCCTGCCTCCACCAGCACACGCACTCACGCACACGCGCCGCAGCCCCGGCCCCAGCAGGTGCGCCCGCTGATGGGCCCCAGGCGTGGGCGCACCGCCCCTCGACCCCGCTCCCGTTGCCATAGACCGGACCGGACCGGACCGGACCGCCTGTGGCTGCCGCACCGCCTGCTCCAGCGCCGACGCCCTCGTCCCGCTCACCGCCCCTCCCACCACAGGCAGTGGAACTCGTCCCTCGCCATTGCCGCCAGCTCCGGCCCTACGCCCCAGCTGCCCGCCGCCCCTGCCCCTTCATGCGCCCCTGCCGCCCCCAGCGGCAACAGCTCCTCCCGGTGCTCCACCTCGCCGCCCCCGGGCGGACGCAGCCGCACCACCCGCTTGGCGTGACCGGGCGGCACCCCGGAGCCGGCCCAGATGCCTGCAGGGAGGTAATTGTCAAAGTCGCGAGGGACATAGCGTGGGCCGAGCACAGTGAAAATTGGGCGCCGAAGCGGCCACGAGCACAGGGGCCAGCGCGACAGGAGGCGGGGCAGGGAGCGAGGAACGGGGCGAGACAGGCGGGTCGGACGCGTGGCGGGCAGGGACGGATGGTGGAAGATGGGGCAGCGCGTGCTCCGCCAAGGCGTGGCCTGCCGCCCTCCCCAATTGCTCATAATTACAATACCCTAACAAGTTCCTTTAACTTCAAAATGAGAGTTGTGAATTCCTATGCTAATAATAAGATTGGCAGCCCTCCCCCCACCATCGCACCGGTGGCGAGCGTCACGTGGCCTGCGTCCGGCCGGCATATGGACAGCACCCAGCCCTGCGTGAACTTGTGGCCCGGGGTGCTCAGCTCCGCGGCGGGGGCCACCAAGGCCGAGGGCGGCGCGGGGGCCAGCGCAAAGCGGTGGTGGCGCGTCCAGGTGCCCTGTTGGGGCCGATAGGGGCGATCGGGAGGGGGGACTGACGGGCGGGCCGCAAGGCGTGGTTTGCTAGGGGTGCACCAACACCAGGCTGCACCCCGGCTAAGCAGTGCGAAGGCCACGCCACGCTGCAACCCGCCCGCTGGAAGATGGAGTCCGTTTGGTTCCACGACTGGGTGCTTTTTGGCGTGCCATCATCCACGTGGATCCGGCCCGCGTGGATCCCACCTGCAGGTACATGTCCAGGATCCAGAACCCTTCCTCGTCCGGGTCCGGAGTCGTCCGGAAGCCGCGGCCGTCCGCCTGCCACTGCTCAGCGCCCGCCTCCAGAGCCACCGGCTCCAACGAACGCAGTGGATAGGCCACCTGATTGTGGGGGGTGGCGGGCGGGTCGCAACAGCCAAGCAGGCGTGCACGACCATGACGCGGGGCGGGGCAGCGGCTGCTGTTGCGGGCGGTTGGGGCTAGCTTGGGTCAGGTGGGGGACCGAGGGCTGCGGCGAGCAGAGCCCCACTGCGGCCCGAAACTGGGGCTACCGCTGGGCCAGAGTTTATGCCTCAACCGTCTGTCGGCGTCCCTGTGGTTCAATCCAGCTTCTGGCCCCGCCATCGGTCCCTCCGACCGACCCACATCAACCCACATCGCAATGGTACCGGCTGCCGTCTGGGAAGGCCACCAGCACCCCCGCGTGGCTGTTGGGGGGCGTGTAGCCGTCCCGCCACACCTGGGCGAGGGCGGGTTTGGGGCCGGGTTTGGGGTAGTCGCAGGAATTGGGCTGGTCTGTCGGAGCAGGCGGAGCGGTGGAGGCGAGTGCGCGGGTGCCGACGTGCATGGCACCCAGCGGCTGGCGACGGTGGCGAGGGCCGAGGCAGGGTCAGCTGGATGACGCCACGATGCCGGCCGTGCACCAATCGCGCCAGCCCTCTGCATGTCATGAAGTAGCATGACTGCCAGCCCTTGGCCAGGGGGATAGCCATTCTGCGGCGGCCCCGGCCACCCGGGGGTCCCACGCCGCCGCACCTGGCCTCCCGCGATGCTGGCGTCAAAGCCCATCTTGCTTAGCACGTGCTGCGTCAGCACGGAGTGCTCGAAGCACACGCCGCCGCTGCGTTTGGCGAGCAGCTTGTCGGCCAGGGCAGCGATGTCCAGGTTAACGGGGTGGCCCTCCGGGATGGGCGCCGAGTTGAAACATAGCGAGCGGACGTGCGCGGTGTATAGCCGCTTCAGGGACTCAGGGCTGGCGGGGTCGACTTCGCCGCGGTCAACTCCCAGCGCCGCGAGGTAGGACTCGACGATGGGGTCCATGGTTGCGGATACATCCAGCGACCGGTGGCGACCGGTGGCTGCTACAATGCAGTGGCGCTGCGGAGACCCAAAGAGCTGCTAGAGCAAGGCTTGGTGCCAAGTTTGTGCGTCTCTGTGTCAGCAAGCGATGACCCCTTGAACAACGCAGGCAGCAGGCGTGCATGCGTATTCTCTGTGGGTATGCAAGTAAAGCATGTAATGTATGTCAGCGTCTAGCGGGCAACGTTGTGGTCGACCCGTGCTGCGCCACGTACCGTACCTCTTTGCCCCGTACCCAACTCCTCATCCACTTCTGTTGTGACAGCTTGCATCTTAAAGGACCGGCCAGAGCTAAAGCTTACATAGCTGTCACACTAGCTGCCCCCAGCAGTAGCCATTGGGCAAGAGAACCGCTACTGCCTGCCGGCCCATGTCCGCTATCCACCAAATCGCAGAGCATCGTGCTCTCCTGCGCCAACAGCTACCGCGGCTCTTGCAAACCTCCGCTTCCCCTCCTCCACGGTGCCACTCAGCTGCACACACTCTGCTGCACCCATGAGCCACCGCCTCGCTGCACGGCCCTCCCCTCTTCGCTGCACTCGCTCCCTCGCTCCTACAGCAAACAAGAAACAGATCGCTCAGCACACCTCACCCCACACAAACACGCGGCCTGCATGGCCCGCAGCTACCGATAGGCAGCGGCCGCGCACTCCACGCGCAGGCCTCGGACCTCAAGGAGAACCCACACGCCGTCTCCAAAATCGTGCCGTCGCAGCCGCAGCCGCATGCCCATACACCGCTTCGCTCGTAGCTACGCAGACGCCGCTCCTGCTGCGGCCTCCGAAGCCGGCGACGCCGCTCGACAGCTCCCATGCACACCGCAAACCGCACCGCTAACGAGTCGGGAAGATTATTGGCAAAACAGCATACCAGTACACCCCACGAGCGGCCGTGGAACAACAATCCCCGAAAAAAGCACCCACGCACTCGCTTATCACCTACGCCATCGCCAGCACGGGCTGCGGCTGCTCAACTTCCGCCCTCGCCGCCTGCTCCGCCTCCGGGTCCGCCTTAGCCGCCGGCGGCGCCGCCGACGGCGTCGCCGCCTTGGGCGCTGGCGGCGCCGCCTCGGCGGCCGCGGCGGCGGCCGTGAGCAGCTGCTGCCGCAGCGGCGCCCAGAAGGGGAAGAGCGTAGTGGCAGGCACGCCCAGGCGGGTGGCCTGCTGCGCCACCAGGCCGTCCACCACCTCCACCGCCACCTCGCTGGCCACCTGGGGGGCGGGGGGCGTGGAAGGGGGAGGATGGGGAAAGGGGTCAGGATTCGTGCCGTTCGGTGCGTGCCATGGCCCTCCACCCCCTCTACCTCCCCCTCTCCCTCTGCACCTCCCTCCCCCGCCACCTCGCGGGTTGCTTGCTTGCACACGTGCCGGCTGCTCCGGCTCGCGCCTACGCACCTCAGCAGCCTGCGCTGCGGCACCGGCCCACCCCACCCACTCCCACCCTCGCCTCAGTCCGCACCTGGCGGCTGACCACGTCGCCGGTCACGGTGCTCAGCACGGTAGCCAGCTCCCGGACCTGGGCAGGGGAGGGGTCGAGAGCTGGGGTTTCAGGGGGTGCTGCCGCGCCTGTCGCTGGAGCGCCAAGGCCTAGCCGGTGGCAGGGTATCTGTCGGGCCTTCGCCAGCGCCGTTGCATCCCTCCCTCCCGCCCGCCCGCCCCCCCTGCCTGCCTCCCCACCTGGTCCGAGGGCGAGGAGGCCAGCTCCAGCAGCTGCTGCAGCGAGGGGTCCTCCAGCGCGCTGCGCTCCACGCCTGAGGGCAGGGAGCACCATGGGAGTAACGAACTAGTTGCGAACCTCCGAGGGCAGGGAGCAGGCACGGCAGCAGGTAGGAGGCGGGGTCGCGACGTCAGGAACCTGAGTGCCCCCAGGCGGCCGCCTCTCCTCCTCCCTGCCCCTTCACCTCGCGTCCGCGTGTTCCCCGCCCCGCCCCTCCCCCGCCCTCACCCAGCACGCTGGCCGCCAGCTCCGTGAGCTGCTGCAGGTACACCGCCTCCTCCGAGCCCAGCGGCGGCGCCAGCGCCTCCACCACCTCCGCCAGCGGCATCAGGCCGCGGCCCGGCACCAGCAGCGGCGGCGCCAGGCCGCCCGGCGGCAGCAGCGCGGCCAGCGAGCCCAGCAGCGGCAGGCGCGGCGTGAGGCGCGCGGTGGCGAGCGCGTAGGCCTGGGGGAGTGGTGCAGCGTGCGCAGAGGGGTTACTGCGGGCTGTGGGTGCGCGAGCATGCTGCCGGGTTGCCGGCGCGGCCTCTTGCGGCGTCGCGAGTGCGGCAGGCATGAGCAGCACGGGGCTCCATACGGTCATGGGTAGGTAGGTAGGTAGCGAGGAGCTCCCGAGTGCGGCGGGCAATGGTCCCTAGCAGTATGGGGGTGCCGCGCCTGCCCGGCATCCCAGCATCCGCGGCCGCAGGCCCAGCGCCAGCCCAGGTCGTACCAACCAATACTACCGGTGCCGGAGACCATGCGGCCCCATCCCTCCCCGGGTGGCTGCGCCGCACCTTGCGCGTGCGGTCGCGCAGCAGCAGGTCCAGGCCGCCCGACAGCCAGCCCACCAGCAGCGGGCGCAGCTCGCGCGCCTCGGGCGACAGCAGGAAGGACGCCAGCTCCTGGGGATTGGCAGGAGGGAAGAGGTGAGGTGGGGTGCAGGGGGGCGGGGCGGGGCGTTGAGCACGCGGCTGGCCAGCAACGGCCGCACGCCCCCCTGCCTGCTCCTGGCCTCTGGCCCTTCCCTGGCGCGCTCCTTCCTTCGGCCCCCGCCTCTGCTGCGCGCCTGCCCTCGCCCACCTGCACGCTGGCGCCCTCGGCGGGCAGCGCGTCAAAGTCCACAAAGCCCTGCGCAGCGGTGGGGGCCAGAGGTCAGGGGCGGGGCGGGTGCGGGTTCGCGGCAGGCCGTGGACGCGCGCCTGCAGCAGCAGGGGTGGCCTCGCTGTGTGCACTGGGGCCGGCGGGGTAGATGCAGCGCTGGGCGGCGAGGCCGACAGGGCGGTAAACCGCGTGTGGGGTTCTGTTCTAACTAACACTGGAACACACGCAGACCGTCCCACTTCCCCTCACCGCGCTGCCTTCCGCCACGTAGCCCAGGGCCGCGTTCAGCAGCGCCGCCAGCCGCCGCGCCGCCAGCTGCTGCTGGCCGCCGGCACCGGGCTGGGACAGGGAGACGGGCGGCAGGGGCGGCGGGCGGCGTGCCAGGGTGGCTCCATGCAGCGGGGCAGGGGTACGGCATGAGTACGGCAGGGAGGCGGCACAGCTGTGCCCTGCGAGCTGGCGCCCACTACCCACCCCGCTGTCGTACCGTACAGTGCCGCCCCTCCCCCCTGCCGTACCTCGTCGCCCGCGCCCGCCACGTCGCGAATGAGCAGCAGGTCGCGCAGCAGCGCCGAGGCGGAGGACGAGTCGTTGCGGAGCACCTGGGGGCGTTGGGAGGAGGGGAGGGGGTGTTGGGTGTTGGAGAGAGGGCGATAAATAATGGAGAGGGGGAGGAGGAGGGGCAGTGTGAGCGAGGAGGGAGGCGACGTGCGAGACGACTCTCCGCGCCATACCCCTCTTGCCGCCTCCCTGGCCCTCCCTGCCCTACGCCCACCTTTCGCGCCACAAAGGGGTATGCCTGCGCCACCATGGCGTACGAGGGGTCGCCCGCCAGCGCAATGCCCTCCAGCGTGGCCACACTGCGGGGAGGGGGAGAGTGGGTTGGAGGGGGAGGGGGAAGGGAGTGGGAAGGGAGGGGCTGAAGGGGCCAGGCGTGGGCCGAGCGACACGTACTTGCGGGCGCCCCTCCCGCTGGGCTACCCGTGCTTGCGCCCCGGCCCACCTCCACGTCAGCAGGCTCACGTAGGGCGCCACGGACTAACAATAAACACACGCTCCTGCCACCTCCCGTCTCCACTCCCGTGCCCCCCTCCGCCCCACCTCCTCGCCAGCAGGCTCATGTAGGGCGGCACGCTGAAGGGGATCTCCAGGGTGGCCGCCAGCAGGTCCTGGCTGAGGGCCGAGAAGTTGAACGAGGCAGCGCCGCCGCCGCGCAGGTAGGGAGACAGCACCTGGCGGGGAGGCGGGGGAGGGGGAGGGAGGGGGAGGGGGAGGGAGCGGGAGGTGTCAGCCTTCGCTACGTCAAGTTTTGGGTAGCGCGGCCCACCGGCCTCCAGCACCCCTCCCCCTGCCCTCCTCCCCTGCCCGTTCAAACCCCCTTGCTGCCTCCCTCCACACACCCGGTCCATGACGGGTGGGGTGGCACGGTCGTCCCTTCTCCTCCGCCTCCCCTCCCCCCTCCGCGTCCCCTTGCCTCCTCCGCCTCCCCTTTCCCCTCCGCTCCGCCTCCCCTTCCCTCCCCAACCCTCCCCTCCTGCCCCGCCCCACCCACCCGGTCCATGACGGGGATGATGAGCGCCCTGTCCGGGTTGGGCGGCAGGAAGCCCAGCTCCACGAAGTCGTCGATGAGCGCCGACCAATCGCGGTTGGCCAGGTGGATGGTGGCGGCCACCATGGCCTTGGGGGGGAGAGGGGGAAAGGAGAGGTGGAGAACGTGTGTGTTTGGGTGCGTGTTGGGGGAATGGGAGGGGTCGCGGTTGGCCAGGTGGATGGTGGCGGCCACCATGGCCTGACAGGGGGATGAACCAGGGGTGTGAGAGCCACAAGAGCCGGAAGCTCGGCAGCCTCCGTACAACCCCCCCGCATGCTCCCCACGCCCTCCCCCCGCCCTCCCCACCTCCACCCCACCCCCACCTGGCGGTCCCGTGCGGGGATCTCCGCCACCAGCCCAAAGTCCAGCAGCGCCAGCTTGCCCGCGTGGGGGCCCTCCGTCACCTGAAGGGGTGGGGAGGAGGGAATGTACCGTGGGTGTAACGAACTAGTTGCAAATCTCCGAGTATAAGAGGGGTGGGGAGGAGGGGAGGGGAGGAGGAGGGCAAGGTGGGAGGGAGGGAGGGCGGAGGAAGAGGGGTGCGGTGGGCCCCAACAAGGGAGGGCCTGGGCTGAGGACACACCCTCCCACCGGCTACGCTAACCCAGCCAACTTGCCCCTGCCCCTCCCCCCCCCCCCCCCCCCCCCCCC